>NDXB01001416.1:339178-383973 GCA_002631895.1 Agapornis roseicollis
TTTTTTTTTTTTTTCCACCACCAGTTCACTATTGGTCATTACTACCCAATTATTACAAATAGCCTGAGAAATCATTCTAAAATTGATAGTCATAAAATGGAACGGATCTAAGTTAAAGTCTGTAGGCATTTAATTGGCAATAGTAACATTTTCACCGCATACTGAAGGGCTCAGATGGAACACCGAAAAACACAGTTAAGATCATCATTTTTGTTAGGGTAGTGATGGTTCCCTGGTAGGGAAGGAAGCCCATGTGCTCCTGTTGGGATTTAATTCTGCTCCCCTTGTGACATTCCAGAGGACTGAAAACATCTTTCCATGGTCTGAAAATCCTGACACACCAGGTATGCAAACGTCTACTAACCCAGCAGTGATACCCCTATGTCAATAACCTTTCCACTCTAACCAGTTTTATATTACTTTCTTTACTCCCATAGAGCAGCTTTTTGCCATGTGAAAGCAAGATCAGTAGAATGAAACCAAGGAAAAACTTGGTCTATTAAATAGGCTAGTTAATAACTGAAGGGGGGAAGATGTGCTAGAAATACATACAATCAGTGGGCAGCAGAACTGAAATGCAAACTGAGTGCATCAGTGGGCAGCAGAACTGAAATGCAAACTGAGTGCATCTCTCTTGGAATTGGGTAGGTCATGCTCTCTAGCCAGGGTTTTCTTTTGAAGACTACTCATCTTAGAGGCAGAGAACATGATTATCTAGTTGTAAAAAGCCCGAGAACTTAGTTTTGAAGGACACTTATTTATGGGGGTGTTAGAAGTAAACCATCTTTTCTCCAAACCTCTCCTGACAGAATTAGTGAGTGGTTTTGAAAGAGTAATGAGACCTGCCATTTGACACTATCCCATCTCACAATGGGAAAAGCAAAAGCTCAGGTAGGTGGTATTGGGATGGATAACTAATGTCTCTTGATTTCTAGACACATACATATATCTGTATATTCCCAAACAGAAACACAGTTGTGTGCACACAGCTGGCAGGCTTGTACTATAAGTCTGTACAGTTAAGCACACAAGTCTGGATTTCTTTGAGAAATGGCATGTAGATAAGCTAACACAGAATGTTAGTCTGCACTCTTTGGTTAGACTGGGTTTTGTTAGGACTGTGTCAAACTGCATAAAGACAAACTGATTGTTAAGAAAGCTTTTTTGTTAGTGTTGGCTAAGTTGACCTACCTCAGCAAAAAAATCGTAGGTGGTAGGATCCAGTTAACAGAAAACTGGGAATTAGCAAATTCCTCCAGAAAGCAGAATACTAAGTATGAGCAGTAAAAGTACTCCATGGCAAACTAACAGCAAACCCCCACCGCTACAGATCTTCTTTATTTCTTTAGAGATCCTCCCTGTCTTAATGCTTTCAGATGCATCTAAATTCACAGATGAACACTCCGCACCAGGGACAATGTGAGAGTGGTTTGTTTCTACAGTTTCTGTTAAGTTCAGTGTCTTCAGTGATATCTATAGTCATTACAGTCATGTATGAATTTGCAGTTGTAGCTAATTTTAACAATTGTCTTAAGAGTTAAATCTCAAGAGTACAGAGCTATGGAAGTGTTATTTTTTTGGGGTGTGTGTGAGGTGTTCAGGTTTTTTAATGCCTTTGGAACCACAGCATCAAACCCTGCTTAAGCAGTGAAGCCCAGATGTGTAGATGCCTTTTGAAGGGGTCCAGATGGAAAAAAAGTGTCTTAAATATAGTGCATAAGTTTGGTTACAACAGTAAATATTTACTATATAAATCTGGACAGTAAAAAAAAGAGAGAGAGAGCGAGAGGAAGAGAGGCAGTGCAACTTAATGTTTTATTTAAACAACAGGTAAAGGATTTGAGGAAAGAGGAATTAAACTGGGATTTGTAGAAAGCTGCCTCCCTCATTTCACTTTTTACAGGGATCATTAGTCAAATCCTGTGCTGCTTTGATGCATTTGCACTGCCTCCACCCCTGAGCTTTGCCAGTTGAGACCAGCTAAAGCTGTCTGATGTAATTCTCACATTCCTCATGCTGTAACCTTTAACTGTATGGTTCTCATTATTTAAGTCTCAGGGACAGAATATAACTCCTGCTATTAGAAATTGGTTTTGAGCTTTGATTTGGAGTCAGTAGCTGAAGAATTGAGGGGCAGAGAGGTGGAAATGAAGAGGCCTGTGCTGCTTTGCCACAGGCTTTCTCTGTCACTGAGCAAGTCACTTCATTACCCTGTACCTGCTTCCCAGCCATATGCAGTGATAATAGCTTTTCCTTAGCTTATTGCACTGTTCTTAGGATAAAGACTCTGAAGGGATTAGGTCCTGTAGCTGGAGGCTTTAAACAGCACTTAGGATGAATAAAACAAGTTGCTGAAAGCAGCTATCAAGGTCCAAATGTAAACTGTTCCAAAGTCGCAGTGGTGGGCTGGCATCCTCCTGGTATTCATGTTGTACGCTTCCCTTTCCTAGCCCGATTAACACCAAAAAGTTCTCCTACATAGCTCACACACATGAACAAAATTGGAATTGTGTGTCAGGCAGTTTCCTGAAACATCAGATACACAGTCATCCTTAATGTTCTTTCAGCCAGTGCTGAAATGGAAAACTAACACTGGATATCTCCAATTTATCTCTTAGAGTTGCAGTTCCCTTTAACTAAGAGTTAAATAGTAAATTGCTTCCAAAATATCCAGGTGAGATAAGAAATCTTAGTCATGATTTTGACCCACCAGTTTCTGGCCCAGCAAGTAACCAGAAGAACTGAGGACGTGTGAGTCAGCTAAGACTATTACTGAATCACTAGGACAGTCCCAAAGATTTCTTCCAAAGTGGCTGCGTACATACACAGATCCAGCTCCTGCTGTCAGTCAGCCACATTGCTCATGTGTGAAATGAAGCAAAATCTGGCATGGAGGGGAGTGAGAATATAACTCATGTTACATGGAGAGTGACCCAACTGCCCAGGCTCTAAGTGTGTCATACAGTTGTCCTGAAGTAAGTGTACTTGTCACTCTCCCAGTGTCCCCCAAAGAATATTTGCGAGGGATTTATACCCTTTAAAAATAATAGAGCTTTGTTTCCCTGTCAAATATAATTTGATCTGTTCTTGGGAGTAAAGATTCTCACCATCAGTGGTAACCTTTTCTCTTTTCTTAAAAACAAAACAAAACAAAACAAACCCTACATAAAAGTGCACAAGTGTGTTGGCCTGATGGCTAGGGGCCCAGTGATGGAGCTTGTATATGGATTTTGCATTCTTTTGTAGCTCCTCAAAATAGTGTCAGCCCATGAGAAATTGGTCTTTAAAGTTGGGATGCTTCAAGCATTTCAAAAGCAAGCCTTTCTGAAATAGTGCCAGTGTTCTGCATAAATTTCTTTCAATAATTCTTCTCAGAGATAGCACAGTACAGAGGCAATAATAGAGTAGATGTAAGTTAGACTTTTGTTCTAGCATTTTTGCACTAAGATATCCCAGGGGATATTGGTGTTTTCCAGGATGTAGGCCTTCAATTCCCTTCTTTACTAGAAAACTCAGGTTCAAAGACAAACTCTTAACAGATGCCTTGTGTGACTAGAGCCACATTAGCTCACTGAAGTACTGCTTTCTGCTGCTGACAGCCAGGATGCTTTCTACAGAGCTCAAACACTTGTAGGGCTGAGCCAGAAGCATGGAGACCCCTCTGTTTTGATCTGAAGTGCCTTAGGAAGTTGGGAGAAGCAGTGATGCAGGTGTCTTTGCACTTATTTTGTCTGTATTGGATAATATATGCCATCTCATAAGAGAGAACTCATTCCTTGTTGACCTGCAACAGCTGCTAGTGGCATTAAAGTCACGTGCTTAAGGCCTGACTTTCTAGAACTAGTGCTGTCCCCTCTGCAGCACATCTTGAATCTCCTCTGGTAAGCGTTCTTCATTGCTCTGGCCCCAAGGCTGCAAGAGATGCATTTGCTGTTGCTGTGTAAGGAGAGCACAACTCCAGAGACAAAAGTAGCTCTTCACTGAAGTCAGCACCCAGCTCTGGTTTCTCTTCTATTAGATTTTATGTAATTAATTCAGATGGGTATGTTAATCACAAGCTTGCTGTGCCTTAGCATTAAGATAGCCATTTCTCTTCTGTAGCTACAGTAACTCCTGCTGGATGGTCAGGGCAGCTGTACAAACACTGAGTTTTCCAATCCATTCCTCCATTACACAGGGAGTAGAGAAGCCCCAGGAAATACATCTGAAACCAAAGTAGGTGGCAGCAAGGATACCAAAAGACAACAAACTGAGAAGTACCTACTTTGTGCCAAATCATTTTAAGGCCAGCCTGGGAGGTGTAAAAAATAAAGGATTAAAATTACTGAGCAGGGAAGGGATATGGCAGAGCACTGAACTTTTATCATGTAGCTGTGACCAAGAACACCACTGCACTTACAAGCTATGCTTATGAGTGAAAACACTAGTGCCCAGAAAAACGCTTCTCACGTGCTTCCCTTCTGTAGTCTGGGATGTTAACAGCACATTGCTCAAGACGAGAGCTCTGTTAACATTTGTAGTAGTGAACAGTGTGACACAATGTTTTCATAGGAAAAAAATCTGCTGTGTTGGATGGGGAGAAGCCTATTTACTACAAATAAATTTTACCATTTCAATTTTAGCTCTGCTTTTGTATCAAGAGCTCCCTTTGAATTTGTTAATGCTCCAGGGACATCTTGTTTTGCATTATTTGAGTCTGATATATATTTTAGTCAGATTTTGATCCTTTGTGAAAACAGTGTAAACTCAGAAAAAATCCTGTTGGGTTCCTGGCCCATGGCCCTTAGATGGAGTAATTCCATTGCAGGTGGCAGCAGCATCTGGTCTTTTACATTTTTAACAAGGGCTGTGAGGTCCTCAAAGGATGAGCAATTTGTGTACAGCGCAGGTTTTTTTATGTCAGCTGAAGCTTGATAATGACATTCTTACCTACAGTTAAAGAAGAAGTGTAAGATACAGTACTGCTCTGTGTCTGCAGACACCTGCTCTATCACAAGCCCTCAGCAAGTCTGCCAGAAACACTAAGCTGTGCGGTGTGATCGATATGCTTGAGGAAAGGGATGGTGTTCAGAGGGACCTGAACAGGCTGGAGAGGTGGGACTGTGCAAACCTCATGAAGTTCAACAAGGCCCAGTGCACAGTCCTGCATGCGGATCAGAGCAATTCCAAGCACAAACACAGGCTGGGCAGACACTGGATGGACAGCAGCTCTGAGGAGAAGGACTTGGTGATGAGAAGTTCCCCATGACCTGGCTTCAGTGTGCACTTGAGCCCAGAAACCACCAGTGTGCTGGGCTGCATCCCCAGAACTGGGTCAAGGGACTGGATTGTCCCTCTCTACTGCTCTCTAATGAGACCGCCCCCTGAAGTCCTGCATCCAGCTCTGGTGCAACAACACAGAAGGGATGTGCAGCTGCTGGAGCAAGTCCAGAGGAGGCCATGGAAGTGCTGGGAAGGCTGGAGCATCTCTGCTCTGGAGCCAGGCTGAGAGAGCTGGGCTGGGTCAGCCTGGAGAAGAGAAGGCTCCTGAAGGGGAGACCTTAGAGCAGCTCCAGTGCCCAAAAGGGTTACAAGAAACTCCTTTTGTTCATCTTTACTTGGTTAGCTTCTAGCCAAACACCAAGGAGCAGGGGAGTGCATCATTCCACACGTTGAGGAGGAAGGCAGGGTCACAGCCCTGGCATCTACAGATCAACACAAAATACCCAAAGGAGAGTCTGTTTCCTTAGTGGGACATAAGCTCTGCCCTGCTTGTCAGGCTAGTTTGTCCATTGGCCTCATATAGGGTAGATAACCTGAAATGCTTGATGTTTAAAAGGCAGCATGGGAGGTATAGAATTTGATGTGGGCCTATCAAAAAACAGTGTGAAAAATAATTACGGCATGGGAGGGAATGGGACACCAGGAATGGACATGTCTCACTAGTGGGCTGTGAGACAATAGAAAACTCCTTTTAAGAAACAGGTACTTTTGACTTGTTCCAGAAAAGGGATAGTAAACAAGTGAAGATGGTTTCAGTTACTTTTTATGTTCTCTGGTTTTGATCTAGGTCTGCTCCAGCTCCTACCCAAGGTCCCACCAGTGCTGGAACTGGAGGGCCACCTCCTGCTACCAAACGGCTGCAGCAAACACAAGCCCAGGTGGATGAAGTAAGTGGCTCCAGGTGATTTTTTGCTCACTATAAGGGTGCTGATGTGGGGTTGGTTTTTGTGTGTCTGATTGTTTTTATGTAGGATACTTTTCCTCCATAGTGATCCAGTAATTCCTGCTCATTTGAAGGGAGTGAATCTAGGAAATAAGATTGCATGGCATTTCTGAGGATGGCGTTTACGAGGAGACAGACTGCACAGGAGATACTCGGCACATGAACACCCTCGTCCTGGTAACACTCCTGCAGAATAAACATGGGCATTGTGCCAATTCAGAAATTCATCCTAGTTGGTCAGGTTAAAAGGAAAAGTAATAGTGGAACCAGCTCTTTTAACATGTTCCTGAATTCCTGGAGGTTAGATGCTAATCTTGCAGACTGTTTCACACGGACAGACCATCAGTTTCTCACAGATAGATTCAAGTCATGAGAATTGTACAGTTGAAGATGCTTCAGCATCTTCAAAGATGATGGGATAAATTGTGATAATTAATCAACTGGTTTATGGCGCCTGTCTGATCTGTCAAGCTTTGACACATACCAATTAAATCTTTGTTTTTCTTTCATGTCGTATAGGTAGATAACCTGTAGGTGGCACTGCACACCACAAAACTACACCCCTCTCGCTACTCTGCTCCAGGTGGTGCTGCGCATAACACTTTAGACCCGAACCAGAAACTCAACAACGCAATCAGGGCATTGATTAACAGAAAACCTTTGGTCTTCGTAAAATGACTGTCATTTTTAATGTTATATCAATGCTGATACAGTATTTCAACTATATCCATGTAGGTTTTTCCCCTCTGATTTCTCTAGGCATCCTAAACCTTATTTTCTAAGGCCCAGATCATGGCTTTAGTCTAGATGAACATTTGTTTCTTTAAAATAAATGCAGTCTCATCTGAACAAGTGCTCATTGCAGACAGGTTAAAATCAATAAATAGCTCTTGGTAAAAAAAAAAATATTCATAGGAAATGTTACAGTATTTCGTTTCAGCATTTTCAAATAGTTTAAGTTTTTCACTATGAAACAGTACAAAGACAACATTCAGCTCAATACTAGCTAGGAAATGAAAAGATTCTTTTATTTGATATGAAATTAAATGCTTCAAAAGTTTTGATTTGGAAAAGTAAGAAAGAAAATTTGTGTTGACCAAAATATTCGATTTTGTTCTAGGTTTGGTAGGCAAGTGAAACACATGTTTTGAGGTTTGGAACAGCATTTAACCCTGTGCCAGTCCTTTCAAAGATTCTTTCACTACCAGCTTCATCTTACTGTGTTTAAATCATGTATTTCTTTTTAATAACTCTGGAGTTTTGCAGGTAATAGATAAATTACATTAAATACAAACCACATGGACATCCTTATTACAGAGTGTGAGAAGTAACAGCCCAGCAATTGTATTTGCTGCTACAATAAGTGGACACTACTTTAGTACGTCTGGTATACTGCCTAACATTTACATTGGGGATGAATTTGTAAAGGAATGTTAATTAGGGTTATTGCCTTGCTAAAAACAGACTTTTTGACCCAACATATAAGATATATTCATTAAAAGGCCTTACCTATTGTGTACTGGCTGTGCACACATTTCTTCTGAGGATGTGAAATGAGGAGGTATAAGCTCCCTACTGCGCTTCAGGCTGTATTTTCTCAGGTAATATTTTCTCCTCCTCCACTTTGAAGCAGGACTTCAAATTATGGCTGGGAAGTCATCTTGTCTGAGAAAGAACTGCAGAATGAGTAAATTCGTTGGTCAGGAAATGCATACAGTTCCCTGCAGAATGGCCTTTATTTAGCCAATTTCTCTAGTTCAGGTAAGAAAGTTACATTGAAAGCATAGAGAAAACAATGGCTTGGTCTTAGCAATGACAATTTGGATGTCAACCAAATCTTAGTGCAGCGGTCTCCACCAATTTTCTGTATTTATAGTGAAGTGACTTGTAGGCTAAAAGAAATCTAAAGCTCTAATGAAACTAATTACAGGATTTCATAATGTCCCTTTATTTTTTTTTTACCTTTAAAACAATCTGAGCACAGTCTAGCTGTGTTTCTTTTGTTCTCACTGTGTCTGTTTCCATAGGTATGGTTTTTGAGGCACTGTCCAGGTAACTGCCATCACATGCCATAATGGCAAATGGCTGGTTTCAGTATGTTATGTGACATTACAGAGTGTGAACGTATTGGTGACCCTCAGCTTTACTGTGTGTAATGTAACATGAGGCTGTGTCATTGCAGGTGGTAGACATCATGAGAATGAACGTGGACAAGGTGCTAGAAAGAGACCAGATGCTATCAGAGCTTGACAACCGAGCAGATGCATTGCAAGCAGGAGCCTCACAGTTTGAAACCAGTGCAGCCAAACTGAAGAGAAAATACTGGTGGAAAAATTGCAAGGTAAGGAACAGAAAATCTTGTTAAAAATCACTTAATGGCATACATTTCTTCCATTTGCATTTAATGGGACTCTGCTTGCAGGATGGCATCTCTTAAGTGGTCTCTTCCTGTACATGGCACAAAGATGCCTTGCCCTTTAGGCTCTAGGATAAGAAGTCAAGCAACTATTATTTCAGTAATTCTACAGTATATAAAATGTAGATACAAATTCTGATGTTTCAGTCAGTGCCTGCAGATGGGGATGGGAGAACAGTCTATGTTAATTCATGTCAGCTTTCTGTGTGAACCGCAAAACCTGAATAGATAACAGTGAATTCTGGTAGTGGGAGAAAAGAAGCCTTTTTCCTTCTGGGAGTATCATCAGCCTCTTGATCTTTCTTTAAGATGGTAAACTACAAAAAAATTAGTTGTTTTTACAGAGTGCTGTGAGAATTGAGGAAATGACAGCGGGGCAGCTTAGAATAGAGCAGGACTTTAATCAACCAGCTGTCTCCTCTGCAAAGTCTCATCTTTCCCACTAGCAGAGGGAACTTCACTCTGCTTTTTCAGACCTCAGGATTTGTGTTTTCTAGACCTGGAAACTTCAGCTCCTTTTACTCATATAAGACCCCATGTTCTTGCTTCTTTGTACTTGTGCACCACCAACATTAATGCTAGGCCAAAAGTTCACCTTCATTTCCATTTCTCTTTAATACCAACTTTGCTGCTGACCATTCATGTCCACTCAAATAAAACCACCTGTTCCCAAAGGAGAATCTCTCAGGTATCTTTCACCAGCCTGTTGCCTGCTTTGTCTCTTCAACCCACAGTGCTATGAAACGTAAAGCAAGACAAAGTATTCTGGGTTAACTACATGCACAAACATGCCAGAAATAAGTGGCTGCAGGCTAGAAATTCAACTGATCAGTTCCTCTGCACCTCTTCTAGCTGTTGCCCACTTGCTTTGTTTCACAGCGCAGGAAGCAGGGCTTTTGAGAGCTACAGATTTTGAGTTAGGTTCACCCATGCTGACTGCAGTCACCACAGTGACCTACACTACACTAGAGTTTCAAAGGTACCCTCATTTTCCCTTTGTCATTTTCCCTTTGTGCTTTACCTTGACAAACAGAATCCCCTTGTCCTTCCCCTGGCTCTGAAATCACCTCTAGAGTTCTTTGACCTCAGAGATTTACTTTTGAAATGGACAAGGTTGGTCACTTCATCTTAGCTGATGGACAAGTTTGGACAAGAGGCTATGTCCATTGCTGGTGGTCAGCTGTTCCTGAAATATACCCTAAATTTGAGGCCTGAACAATTCTGTTCCAGTCAATCTTAGCAAGAATTAAAAGTGCAAGGAATGACCCACTAAGTAAAAGCAAAAAACCTGAGGGGTTAATGTCTTTCATGTGAAAACCTGACTTTCTCTCTTTTTCTTTTTTCTTGCAACTTTCTTTTTGTAGATGATGATCATCCTTGGTGTAGTATGCGCAGTCATTCTCATTATAATTATAAGTGAGTAGTTCATTTCTCTTTTGTTTATGATCTCAATAGCTCTGTGACATGTGAAATGCTGATTTATTTTAAAAAGACAGAAAAAATTGATATAAAATATTTAAAGTGATTGATTTGTCAAATTCCCCTCTAGTGTCATGTTGTTATAGTGAGAATTACTGCAAACTCTCTAGGCAACATATGAGTGGAATTTATTGATAATTAATATATTTTACATTAGCATGTTACTAACTTCTCCTACAATTAAAGACTGTCCCTTTTAAAATGATAATACAACTTTTCATGCAGTTTCAGATATCTTCCTTTCAATCAGTGCTACAGTCTTGGTGTTTTCTAGTGAGAACAATAATGCTTGAGTTACCTCATGCCTACAAAAAGAGGGTGAAGGCCCAAGGACAAATGGGCATCTGATGAATTCTTTTTTAAGTATGCAGGTGGAATTTGAGATGTTAGTGCCTCTGAAAATCCCTTTGCACCTTGAATACCTAAATATTGCTAAAAGATGGCACAAAGTCTGACTGATTTCTTGTCTTGAAAGACCATCTCATTCCACGTGTTGGTTATAGGAAAGATAACATATGAATGAATAATAGCAGTCGTGCTGGTTGGAACCCAGGGATCTTGTAATGACAGAAACTGACCATTTTCTTTATGTAACCTCTGTGTTAGCAACAGCTGTTACGTGACCTAACTGTAATATGGCATTAACTCCTAAAAGGGAGATTTCTTGAGTTAGACAATCCAGCTAGTAGTAAACCAGAAGAGATTCACCAGGAGGCTAAACTGTGGATGTGAATTAATTCCCAGCTCTCAGATTACATGCCTTGTAGTCAGCATGTTTCCATTTTCCTCTTTTGCTTCTATAAAGAAGGCTTACAGAATCACCTGTAAACATGACTAAAAGGATCGAGGTACATGTGGCAGTTTATTAGTCTTATGAATGCTGGCACCAGAGTGACCCAGAATAATTCTAGGGTTTTATAACACTGATACAGCAAGAATTGGAAATGGCTAGATATTAATTAACTATATTAACTGGGTACTCAAGGTAGCTGGCTTCAAGGGAAAGATGGGCCTTTGTTCTGCAGTCTAGTGCAGCAGTCTGGGAAGACAGATGTGCAGCTATTGAACTGACTTCTGTGTACATATGCATCATTGAGCATTATGTGTATGTTAACAAGGTAAAAAGCAAACAAGATAGCTCAGAAAATCTCTTTAAAAGTTAATACTGAAATTATATATCAATAATGACATCATCTCCTTCTTAGTTTTAAAAGTTAGATGCCCATCCTGGGAAGCTTAGAAACAAGCAGAGCAGGATTGAGATGGGTTAGGTTGGGTTCAGATTATTTAACTTGAGTGTCATTAGGGTATCAAACTTGAGTGTCACATCATCAAACCCAGGTCATGGTTCACCATAGTGACATCTAGTGCAAGTTTAGTGAGATTTAAATGCATTTGGATCTTAAATTATTTTTTCAGTCTATTCTATTTTTTACAGATCCTTCTGTAGTGGTGCCTAAAGGTTGCAGCTTCAGGAAGGACCCTGTGTATTGAACTCAATGGCATTTATTTACAATAGCTCTCAAGCATATGTTTAAATCCTATTGACATCAAGCATCCAAGTACTGTCCCAGACAAGGCCTGCATAGCTTCTACAGTCACTGATTGGAATGGGAACAACACTATGCCTTCTAGGGTTGGCTAGAATAATAAATTGGGTAGTTCCTTACAGCAACAAGCTACCATGGGTGGTGAAATGGCCTAAGCCAGGCTTCCTACCATCCTGGTAGTAGGGCCCTTAAAAACCAGGCTAGCTCCCTGCTGAAGGAAGAGTTACAACATGTTGAACTGTAGGTATTGCTGGAACTGTCATCACCCTCAGTCCTTGTTTGAGCTGCAATCTCTCCTGCTTTCCACTCCAGTTCCCCCTCTGAATTCCTTTTGTCACAGGAGTATCCCCATTCCACTTAGGAAGGCATACTATGTGGTTATGGCAAAGATGTACTAAAGGTGTTTGCCATTCTGTGACACACACTCTTCTGTGAGATAAAGCACAACAATAACTCTGTAATAACTATTGGTTTATGTCTTTTTTTCCCTTCTGCTTCTTTTCCTAGTTTATTTCTCCACTTGAAAAAACAGAGAAGGAAGACTTGGCACAACTTTGTTCATATCAACCAACGATATCAGTATTCCTTTGTTGAAATCCGTTTTTTAATTCCCGGTGTCTTGGGATTTTTGCTTGTAATAACCCATAAGCATTCAGTGTGGTGTGTTTTGGAATTCTGTTGTTTCCACAAGAAACCGTACCAGCTAAATACTGCCAAGTAGTTCCATACACTGTCTTATCCCTGTGTCTTAAAATGTGTACGCACTGACCTTCAGAAACTGTAGTGTATGAAAAAGCATCCTAAACATCTCAGAATCAGGGAATGCAGCTATGGGAAGCTCCTGCTTAAACGGACACTGTCAGGTGAATTGGACACAAACCTGAGGTTACAGCAAATGTTAGGGCCAAAATTCTCAGTCTGAGCACCTAAAGTTGGATGGCAAAGCCCACAATCAGATGTAACTTTTTGAGGTAGTATCTGCTACTTCCATTAAAGGGACCTACAAGTTTTCATGTAGGACATCTTACTTCAACTCAGCCAACCAAACCACAGGTTTTTGAGATTAATTTTATGATCCAAGTCTAAAAACATTGACTGCAGAAAATAAATAGGACTGGATGATCATCTTTTATGGATTTAAATATTTTCCTAATGGGGTGTTCCGTGCAGCCAGGTTGGCCTCAACATGAAAGCCTGAAGGAAAATTGTATGACACCCAAGAAAAAAGCATTAGCTAGCACAAGCTTGAAAAAGCCAAGTGAAATGCAAAAAATGGAGGTAGAGGCATCATAAATAATCAAGATAAAGACTCCTGCTACAAACTGTTGTTTGTCAGACTTCATGGGACTCTTGAATGCCAATTCTCAACAATTACAGCCCTAACTTTAAAGCACATGAGCAACTTTTAGTGATGTCTGTGGCTTCCCAGCACAATGGTAGGAAGCTGCCTCTGGACCATTTTGCAGAAATGGTCCCCACTGTGAGGACCATGAAAAAATCAGGAAGGAGAAGGTATGATTAAATAGAACAGTAGAGAGAGGCCAAAGGGAAGGGTGCCTAGCAAAGCTTTTCTGGTGAAGAGGAAGGTAGAGAAACACTGTTCAATAATGGTGTTAATAGGCTTTAAAAAAAACTAATTTAATTTGTATGTGTGTGTGTATCATTCGTAAACTGTAGTGTTCTCTTTGTAAAGTGCTCAGCTAAGCTGTTTCTCATACTCAGTTTAAACTAACATTTGATGTAATTAAGAGAAATGACATATTGAGAGAAAGTTCTTGTATGCTATTGTAGGGCTTCTCCCAAATGTTCAATTCCTTGGGTTTTTTGTCCTTTTTAAATACTGAATAGTTTAATCATAATTAACCAAACTAAAAATGAATTATGAAATTTTGAGCCAGGAAACTCTGAAAGAGTCTATTTAGTATAAATGGTGATAATAGTAGTGAAAATATTCCCACTGTGGAGCATCTCTCTTGACATAGTCTTAGATTAAGAAGTCAGAGACCCAGACCAGTTCTTGGCATACAAATTGTGCTGAAGTAGAATTTTGCTGAGAGAATAAGCAAAGATTAGTTAAAAGGTTCCAATAGCACTTTTCCCCTTTTGCTTCATATTCACATGTGCAATTTCATGTAATTAAGTAGTAAGTGGCCAGAGGCTTAGTGAATCTTAGCTTTCAAAGTTACTAATGTGCTACTGGACTTCCTGTTCAGTCATTCAGCTGAGTGAACACATACACAATTCCAAAATCCTGAATTCCACACAGAAAACTCTGCTGTCATGAAAGGCTTGGCTCCATGAGGTGCCACAGCTGAATGCTATCTCTAATTGCATCTTTGCTAGCAAAGAAATTAGCCATCCAACTTCAGGCCTCTTTTGGCTAGCTGACAGGAAAGAATTATCTCCTAAGAGTGAGACCCTGCCACTGATACCCATGTTGAGCATGGCTTGATCCTCACAGGGGTTTTCTATGGGACTGCTGAAAGGACTCATGAGATGAAGATAGCTTTCAATGGAGATGGTACAATTGGTAAGGTTATATGCTGATACAGATCCTTAACACAGTGCCTTCTCCTATGAATCTGAACTGACTACTTAACTGCTACAGCTGCAGATACACATCAAAATGTTTGAATCCTCTAGCCACAAAGATGTAAACTTTCAAAATGAAACTGCTATAAGGATGCAAAGCTTACATCCTGCTAACCTATCTCAAGTAAGTTACTAATCAAAGTGGGAGCTTTAGGGAAGAGTGGAGAAGAAATACTGCTGTTTATGGAATGTGTAATTATTCTCCTTCAAAACAGTAACTAATGGCGATGACTGCTAAATGTTGGTGAGAATTTGCAAGGAAGAGTTTAGTCAAGAAACCTAGCCTTTAGTGAGTTGTAAAATGTTCCTCTGTGTGCTAATGAAGTATGCTAAATTAATGTGTTTAACTCTTCAGTTGTTTGTATATTGTGTACTTATGAATGCTCAGTGTTTGCTAGTTGTGCTGTGCTGGTTGGTTGCAATCGGGTAAGATGAGCCACATACCATTTCCAATTCAGCCCAGGAAGAATGAACAAATATGTCCTTCCCTGATGCACAGACTCAAAATTGAACTGCTCCTGCAGAGGGTTAGCTCTTCTGCAAGGAGAACATGACTGTTCAGGGTCATAGATTGTGCAACACTATCACATACATGTAGACTCAAACAGAGCACAATCTATATAAGCACAGTTGGAGATCTTATTTGTGTTGAAGCCAGGATTGATTGCTTTCCTCTCACTGCCTCTACATTTAAAATGTCCATGCAGTTACTACTGCCTACTTGTAATAGTAAATTTCCCATGAAAATATGAACTTGTTCTTTTTTTGTGAGCACTGACTAGAATTTAAATCACTGGGTAGAATTTCAACTACTACTCCTCAGCACTATCTTCTGCAGAGGCTTTTACCTTGGACTGATAAAAAGGCACCAAAGGACTTCCTTTTACCCACTCCCCAGCAAACCCTCAGGGGACTGCAAGGTTGATTGCTTTCTGACTGCCATCATGGGTGCTGAACTGAAGACTTCTCTGACTGGAAGCAGGGACTTCTTGCTAGCTTTAGCCAGCATTAGACATTGTTTGTGACTTGCATATTCTATCCTTATAAGCGCTTTCTCTTCTTGGGATTTCTAGGCTACAGCTGTACAGCTAGGATGCCATTCAGAAACAGCATAGCTGAAATGGAATGGTTGGAAGCTGGTGTGTGCTTGTACCACAGCTGCTGTTTGGCTTGCCAATACGTGCTCCTGAGGTTGAAGAAGTGTTATTTGCATCCACTATCCTGCTCTGGCATTATACCTTCTTCATTCTAATTTAGATCACCTTGCAATATCCTAAATGTGGCTTCAAGCCTAAAAACACTGGTACACAGAACTTGGCAGGAAGAGTTAGTGTGGAAGCCTGAACAGGGCAGTTGACCTGATTTTTCTCTTGACAACATTATGTAATAGCACAGTCAATCCAACATAGTCCAATATAATCCAATATTATTAGATGGAGGAGGGGAGAATCTGATAAAGATTATGAATGTAACCTAGGATCCGTAAGACAAGAAGTGGTTTAGAAATGTAGTCAGATCGATTATTTAAAGCTGGCACTTGAATTCTATTGGAACCTGCATGAGATTAGTCAGACCAAATTCAGGCAAATAAAATACTTGGCTTTTTTTCTTTTAAAACAGTGATCTGCAATAAGTGATTTAAACACTTAAAATGATAGAAGAACAGGACAACATTAACTGTGCAAGGAATTAACTAAAACAGCCACAATCTACTACTTTTTGTCTGGGTAGCAAGACCTTTTGAAATCCTGTTTCTATGTCTTACTTCTGTCACTGATCTCAGTAGGACTTCACATAACTTTAAACTGAAGAACAGCTGAGCCATTCTTGTCTGAATACAGTAGATTTTACTTCTTAAGGGAAAGTTTATAAATTGACATCTGTGTTAGAACATACCTGTTAAATGGTGGTATCTGCTTCTCAGAAGTGCATCTACCATGGGAGACTCAAACTTCAGGAACTTCCAGAAGCTTGGATGTTACTCAGCTCTTTTTTCATGCTTTTATAGAGTGAGGTTTTTCTGTTTTCTATGGGAGGTTATCCACCCAGAGAGAAGTAACTATAATCTGTTACTTTTTTTATGACAGTGCCTTGATCACACATGTTGGTGCTAGACCTTTGCAAAGAAACTAGAGAGAGTTTGAGTGTGATCCAGAATTTAGATATCAACTCTGCTCCTCGTGCCCTTTAAATATGGAAGAGGACTAAACCAGTAGCCATATAAGGCACTGGGCTTACACCCAATGTGCACACTGAGTGTTGGAGAAAGGCCTCAAAGAGATCAAAGTCTCTTTTGTCAGGATTTGTGTCCTGACTTGAACTTTCAACCCACAATGGATCATAATGTTTGGGCCTGATGTGTAGTCAGGAGAGTGAAATGTTCTTCCAGCCAGTTCTTCCTCTCAAATGATCTAGGGTCCTCTTGCTAGATGAGATGCATTTCAGCATGTGTTTCTTCATGCAAGAGAAAGTGCAAGCACCTTCAAATTACCTTTAAAGGCAAAACCAAAAAGGCTGAAGAATGTAGCTTGGAAACACATGAACTGTATCTGGGGAAATGATTGGCTGTAGATTTCTCAGATGGTGGCATTATTTTCAGGCAGGATACTAAATTTGGATGCTTGAAACAATAAAATCAGAACCTCACATCAGTTGTTCTTTTTTCATCTGGTCTCCTTCAGAAATACTTCTCTATTCCACTTCAAGAAAGGATTCTGTGTTGCTCTTCAGCAAATTTTCCTTCCCTATTTCATTAATTTATGTCTCCATTGATGTGTTCAGAAGCTTTTTTTTCTCCATTGAGAACCAGAACACTGTCTGTTTTTTAACACATGCATAGAGATCTGAGCCACTCAAGGAGTTTACCTTTCTTCCTGATGCACTGACATTTAAAAGCTACATCTTGCAATAAAGCAGAAAAACTGTGGCAGTCCAGTTACGTGCAGTTTTGGTGGAGTAAACACTTGATTATTCAACAATGAGTCATTTCTGCAGTAACCTCATTCTGTCATGACTGTAATCACATCTGCTAACTCTCCACAGCAAAAAATCATAACCTGCACTGGTTGAAAACAGCAAGGTTTAGAACAGCCTCGTGGTTCATACGTAACACTCTATTCAGGCAAAGAAGCCATGTGCTTTAAGTTTAAAAGGGCAAAGTATTTGTTTTCAAAGAGAAAATGTCATAGAGAACAACAAAGATAATTATGGAAAAAGCTTCTCTGTTCTTTAGCTCTTCTCACAGTGTCCAGCTTCTTTATTATTCTTCCAGACTCTCTTCATCCTGTTAAGAAAGCCTGTGTGGTTTTGGGATGTAAAGCGCTTGGAACATAACATATTGGGGCTAGGGTTGTCTTGCTGCCCTCTGGACTGACTTCCTGCCTTCTGATATATTGTTATTGTTGACTGCACTCAGAGCTCAGGCACACCTGAGTGGAGCAGAACCTCCTCCCCATAATGCCCTACTGTCCTTAAACCAGCCTCCATTGATGGGATGAGAACACTGGAGTCAGAATATGGCTCCTGGATCCTAATCTGGTTCAAAATGATGTGATAGAAAAGAAGGGTCCTGACTGCTACATGACAGTATTTTCACTGTTACATTTCTTGTAACAGTAATTTCATAAAATTGATAGAAACAAGAAAGGAAACAGCAAATAAGGATTGTGTGATAATGACAAGATAGTAAAGTGGAAAATGGTTTAGGTGAAATATAGCAAACGTTTAGTAAACTCCTCTTCATAAGTGTCTACTCCTAAGAGCACCTGTTGTATGTTAAAACTAAGCAGTGCTGGCCTATTGAAGTGCATATAGACTACTACTTACAATGAACTATGACAAACAGTAGTTGAATTTACTGCCTTCACTTTTTTTCTTGAAAATGCGGAAGAAATATGCAAGAAGAATGATCTAGTGTGGTTTGCAGAGAGTGCCAGTTGGGGTGTAGCTGCTGTTGTCACCTGCAGATCAAGGACTTAACTTAAATGAGGGTTCCAGGGTGCTTGGTGCAGAAAAGATACACCCTGAATATCCACTTTGTTGCATAGCACTTTGGTCTCAGTAATGAAATCTTTTTGACACAGCATAAGTATTTTGGTTACCCTTATTCTGCTTTAATATCTATGCTTGTCCACTAATGAATGGTCCAAGGAGAGGATAGAAAAACACTTTGCTGAATCTGAACTATATTTCTGTCATGTATATATGAACATGTGGTGGTGGTCTGAGTTTTTGTAAGGAAAACAGTTTAGAGGAATTAGGAAAAGAGTTTAAAGGAATTACAATCAATATTGTCAATCATCCTTTGAAATCAGTTTCTCCCCCTTATAAGCTGCAGGTTTGTTTATAGTAAAGGTAAACAATGGCAGCAGACGTTTTCTTTGTAAGATCAACATGTGAGATACTGCGTATAATGGAGGTACAAATTCATAATGTACAATGCATAATTGGTTTCAGAAGTTCAGCTACTAATATTTATAATATTGACCTGAAAGGTTGCAACAATTTCTTCATTAGTCATGGAAGTGTTGGCTAGACCTGAAAATTCAGTGGTCAGTGTGGTTACTGTGCCGCTAGCAAGCTACATACTATATAATGCAAGTTCAGCTTTTCCTGAAACTTAAAGGGAAAAGAAATTCTGAATAAAATAGGAATGTATAGTAAAGGCTATGGATATATAGTTTAACCATTACTTATTTAAATGTTATACATTTATTAGTTAAGCAATTAACGGCTCTACAAATAGTCAAATAATTAGCTTCCAAAACGTATTTATTGGTGAAAGAATATTTTTTCCTTATTAGAAATGCTGAGTTAAATCTATCCCATTTGCTTTTTTCCTCAGATTGGAAATAAAATTCTAATGTAGCTAAGACACACTCATGCGTTTGCACAATAAAATGTTACTGAAAGCCCACTACTCGTCATGAAAAACATCACTACTTCTTCTTGCCAGTGAAAAGTCCTCCCTCCCCCGACCACATATGTGGTAAAATATTAGTCACATTATGTATATCAGCAGCACTGAAAGATTATAAATTGGTACCTCCTACTCAAGAGCAGAGCTTAAAAACATCCTTTGTCTGTTGCAAAAATACATTTTGAGGGGGAAACACCAACTGTTGCAGAGGTTAAATTATTATTTGACAACTCCTATTCTTTTTTTTTCCTCCCCCTTTCTGAAAGAAGCATTTATCTGCGTAGACAAGCATTTGCCATTTGGGTGGTATATTCTTTTTCCAAGTATGAGAAAGATGAAACACAGCCACTATCTACTGTGAGCAAACTTTAGGTTGTTTTGCAGCATAAAAAGTTCTCTTAGTGAGAACATATGAACTCTTATTATAAACTTGTTTTAGTCATGGCAGGAAATGAGTTTGTAGTCAGCTAATTAGTCTTTTCCTTAACAACTAATGCTTGAGCCTTAACACAGGAAAGCAGCCTCTGGAGGTACTGGCTAATCAATTCAGCACTGTAGACTTTAAAAGGGATAGATGGTTGAGAATTTCACACTCTCCAGCCCAGAGTAAAGAGCAAAACATGCCCTGTTCTGCAGTTCTGTATCTGCTTAAGCATATAGAGATTTTCCAATCTCTGTGTAAAAAAAAATCCCTCATTTATCCTTACTAAATCCAGGCCTGATATGGAATCTGTGCCATGTTCTAATTCAGAAGAGGAAAAGCCTTTCCTTTGAATGACAGAAAAATTAGGTTGGAAAGGACCCCTGGGGTTTATCTAGTCCAATCTTCTACTCGAAGCAGGACCCACTTTGAGGTTGTATCAGGTTGCACAGGATTTGTCTTGATGAGATTCTACAGTGAATTCTGCCATTGGATACATTCTCTGCCCTACTAAGATTGATAAAGTACAATATGCACCTGCATAAGTGTGTGTGGTTTATGTTTTTGCCTTTTTTTTTTTTTTATTTTGGTGAACTGATATGATTAGAATCAAATTCAGATCCAGTGGGAGTACATAGAACCCTTATTTTTCAAAGAGCTTCTAGTGACAAAGAGCTTACTTTCTTCCCTGTCTACACTGGACTAAGCCACATCTGATCACATTGAGGATATCAGTGCATTGCCTCCCCTGTACGTGAAGCCTGTTCCTGAGACACTGAAGCTGAGGATAGGCATAGGATCAGGTTCAGGACACCTGGTAAAGTTTAGTTCTGTACTATCTGAGGTTAGTGACAAAATCTATATTGGCTACTGAGTTAATAGACTGGCACCAAAGAAAGAAGAGGACTTACTGAGATTACTATTTTTTCTCCAAGTTACCTTAGCAATGCCACCCCTCTTTCAAATGCTGCCACAATGGCGATGCAAAACCAAATCCTTTCTTCTACCTCTTCCAATTCTTCAAGCTTAACTTTTACTAGGAATAACCAGAAATAAGTTTTCAGTTGCCTTTTAAAAACTAAACTCCAAACCAAATCTTTAACTGCATCCCTTTAAAGGCCAAACAGTAGTGTTAAGCACTCAGAAAGGATCTGAAAAATCTGTGCTGAGAACAGCATCCTTCACCTCATAGATTCAGCTGTACTGGGCAAGAAATTGTGATCTGTGCTTCTACAGGAAACATTCCATTCGCATCTTATTAGAGCCTACCTGTAGAGGAAAAATCAAGTTGTGGAGGCCAGGAAATTTCTTAAAGTGCTTTACCTGGAGGTCAGTGGAATTCCATTCATAAATGATGAGTGCATGCATTTTGATGCTGAAATTGTGATGACTTACAAAGTTTGATATTACTGTACTTTTCTGTGGACAGTGATTTTTTTTGAAGTGGTGAACATATTTTCCAAGAATATCGTAGACATTTGTAATATGTATGTTTGTGCCAATAAATCTTGTTTTAAGAAGTTGCTTTTTGTATCATTTCTTTTCCCAATACACACAGTTAAGGACAATTAAGCAGCTTCAGCTTTCATTCCCTTTCTGTGTTGTGCTAAAGACTTCTGGAAATTAAGATTTTCTAATTCACAATGCGTTTTTATATATTCAGTCTAATAGAAAAGAAAAAACCCCACACTTCTGTTGTATAAATAACAATTAACTCTGTACAAAAAGGGGGAGACAGTCATTAAAGAAATATGAAGAGAAGCAGATGGGAGAATGCCTTCAGTGCATTTGACCTTAACTTTCTTAATGGTAATACATGTATTTTCCTATTAATAGGGCACAGTTAACTCAGGGAACTCACTGGCACTAGATAGTTTGCAAATCTCATGTACTTTGGACACATTTTTTAAGTGAGGAAAGAAGGATTCTCTGTGAGAGGGATGCAGACTGTCTTGGTGGGTCATCTTCTGCCTTAACTTGAAACAGCTGATGCTGGTTACTCATGCGATGGCTTAACAGGGCATGGTAAGTGTTACCATCGTTAATTCTAATAAGTAATTAAGCTTTTTGAAAGGACAAAAGTTGAAAGCTGTTTTTCTCTCCATTTTTCTCTCCCTTTTAGTGACTACACCTACATTTTATAATACATAATCATTGCAGTAGTTCCTGGGGCACTCTGCACCTTCATACATGTGGGGCATTATCCAACAGCTCTTCCAATTTTCTTGCCAATCAACTTGGCATATATAAAGGGCACAGTATCATCTCTTCCCCATCCAAACACACCAAAACCAGGTAATGTCAAGATGTGTTTTTCAGTGTTTTTTTAGTAAAGCTATATGTTTTTTTCCCTTGGTAACTCTTAGCATAGGTGGCAGTAAATTGAGGGCACTTTGAGTCTGTAAGGAGGAGCTGGGAAAAAGCAATCCTCTGATGTCATACAGTGCATGTTCTGCTCTAGGTGAAATAGCAAATAAGGACTAAGTGACAGGGCAAATTAGGTAGATTGGTGCACATGAATGTAATATGGAAAAACACAGGAAACTAGTCAAAGCCAAAATAAGACTCATGCTAATAATTAAGGGAGCACAATGGGCTAATGGTCCACTAGCACTCTTCTAATCACATTGTGTAGTTAGCTCAGATATGTTGAAACAAAATGTTCCAATTTCTGACTTTGAGCTTATAAAGAATTCTAGCAAATGATAAAACCAATGGAAAACAAAATTAGGTGTAATGTAATGGACAGATTAATATGGACATGGCAAAATGAGTAATTATATAGAAAAATCTATTTCTTTTTGCATGCTGTTCACATAGCAGATTTGCAATTTGGAAGTTTAGGGAGCAAAAGGAAGGATTGCTTTGGAGTCACTAAGTTATGTTAGGTGAAGAGCTCTGGCACTTGCATATGGTTTGGAAAGTTTAGAGAAAATAGTTTAAAGATGAAACAAATCTTGAAGTGACTGTCTATATCTTTTGCTTTGTGAGCTGAGGTACATGGAGGTAAGTGAATAAGATGCTTTTAAGTGCTCCTGAGAGATCTAAAATTTCAAAGATCTCTCGCATGACTAAAGATGATCAGAACCGCAACTGCAAAAGAAAAGCAGGTAATACTGAAGTAGGTAATACTGAGACTGCTAGAGCTCTGTATGACAGAGCACTAGCCAGTGAGGACGAATATTATAAAACCAAACTATCTTTTTTTGCTTTCCTGTGTGTTTCAAATCCAGGGAGCATTAGCTTGTAACACCACCTGTGCTTTGGGCAGCCATCATCAAAAATCACTACCGCTATGTGATAGACCCATAAAATACATTTTACTATGGGACCTTCCTGGTACCAAAAGCACAGAGTTACTGCACTTTTAATGCAGCTTTTAGAGTGATTTTGCAGAAACAACATCTTT
Organism: Agapornis roseicollis; assembly: GCA_002631895.1. Taxonomy (NCBI): domain Eukaryota; kingdom Metazoa; phylum Chordata; class Aves; order Psittaciformes; family Psittacidae; genus Agapornis; species Agapornis roseicollis. Next base: position 362,169 of record NDXB01001416.1, read on the forward strand.
GCCTTCTCCCTTGGTAGCTGAACAATCTGATTATATTTTAAAAGCTCTTAGCTGAACTGCTTTACTAAGGCAAGTAAGCCTGGGCTTTCTACATTCAGTTAGCCATAAGGCAGCTTTGCTCTGTTGAACGTAGATAATTAAACTTCTAGTGCTTGTCTAACTAGCAGGTTGTTCTTTTTACTAGGAAATGTACTATACAGCATCATGTTGTTTATGTTTTCTCTCAGTTAGCTTAGAAAACACCTGCTCCATTGTCCAGCTTCAGCTGGAGCCTGGAACGACTTTCCAATAGCATCCAGTGCATGCCTCTGATATAATCTCCAGTAAGCCATGACAGTGCACTGAAAGAGCTAGATAGATCAAGTGTGTTTCTAGCATCATATAGCCCTGCACCAACCAAGCCTTTGTTAAACTTACTTCCTAATGATCCAAGAAAGCTACAGAGGAGAGAAACCCACAAATTCTCCCTAGTCATGTCAAATGACCAGGACAGTGGAGAGGAGTTCCTGTTCTCAGCTCAGAATCCAATGAGTTCAACTGGGAATAGGATTCAGAAAGCAAACATCTTCAACTCTAATGCCACAAGGAACACTCAGGTTAATGGTGCTTTAGGAGCTGGGAAAGTAAACCAGTTTTATATAGCTTTTTAGAGAAAAGAAGCCTTGAAATATGGGGTGATTACAATGTATGGATTGCACTGGGAACAAGCAATTCCATCTCCTTTCAAACCACTTTGAAGACACCTACAAGTTTGATCATTTTTATTGCTAGGCTTAAAACTGTCTGGCTTAGCTTTGGCATCCTTCCACCTGCTTATTAGGCACCATTTGATAGCCACAAGCACACTTGCCTCTCTTCAGTCCTCTAGAAAGCTTGATCTGAACTTTATTCTTGAGCTGCCTAGAAAACCCTTTCTAATATCTTGGTCACTACCCGGGAACAATGTATAGCCCTTACTCTTTTGTTTGCTATTTTTCTTCAGTTTGACTAGCCTGTGTCCTCAGTCATCCTGACAGTCCATCTCTGTCCATTTGCCAATTCTATCACTTATGACCAGAGCAGCTATCAGTGTTCTGGTTCAAGACTGGCCAAATGCTGTATGTGGTGGCACAAACATTTTGTTGTCTGCCTTAAAGGAATACCCTAAGACTGTATTAGTTTTTCTCACAACTGCATTTACCCTCCCACCTCCCACAGCAGTCATCCGAACAATCATGTGCTACACTTGCTGCTTTTTTAAAATCTCTTTCTCTTATCTCTATAGTTTAGGACCAAAAAAATGACCATTTGTGAAACAACAGTAAGCAATATCCTCAAGGATTAATTTGATCCAAATTCTCCTGCCTCTACCACCAAAACAAATCCTATTGATGCCTCCAATGCCTAGACAAAGAGACAGCTAGGTGGCCTGGGACACTCCTTGTGACAGAAAATCAACTAACAGTTTCATTTCAGAGTTCTTTGTTTTACTCAGAAGTCTCAAAATTTGAGTAACCTTTTTCCCCCCAGAGGTATATGAGCATACCAACAGCCAAACTCTTGCTTATGGTACTCACCAGCGTAAGCATTTTTGACTAATCAGTCATCTCTCTTTTCTGAATACAAATACAAGTTGAAAATGCTATTTTTGAGATGCCAACCCACACACTCTTCTGCAGCTGAGCCTAGAACTTGAAGCCCTATGGAGTGAAAAAGCCAAGCTGGCTGTATAAAACAACACTGATGCATTTTGGTGATTCTGTGTCCATTATGAGCTTCCATTGGCTATGTATAGCCTTATCAGCTCTTGCGTAGGATTCTGAAGTGTCTTCTGATGCTATTAAGACAATTTTGTCTTACAGGTATCCCTGTGTCTGGATTTTATTAAAAAATGGTCCTTGGGCAGTCAGATGATTAGTACATGATTAAGTGCACTCTTTAGCCTTGTATGGCTGTACAACACATTATACTCACATGATCTATGTGTGAAAAAGCAACAAAAAGGCATATAGGGAGCCCGTCAGCATATAACCTGTGTGCTCCTGTCTGACCCCAACATGAGGGAATCAAGCCTTACTCACCTAAACTAGCAGCTTCTATTCCTAATAGTCTTCTCTTTGCAGACCACAGCAGAATTTGTGGAGGCTTCCAGTAGAGATTTGCAGAACTGCTCTGTGCTGTTGAAAAATGTGTTGACAAGACACTTATTAAGTATCTGCAGTGCCAGAAAGCAAGTTGTCTTTTAAACTTTGTTTTCCTTTAAATAAATAAGTAAACATTGAAAAAGAAATCTGGTATTGCTTTTAAAAATGCCTTAATGGAAGGGATAAAAGATAAATAAGACACATGTTCAGGTTTTAGCAGCCAACAGTGCAGTGCCCAAGAGTTAGTATGTACAGGGCTCAGAAGGCATCTGGCCAGCCAAGCTGTGACTACCCTGTGGTAGCCAACACGGGTGGCATTGCCCTGTGACAGCATGGGCACAGTCAGTCACTGCTGATCATTCTAGGGAATTTGTTTCACAAATGTTGCTCTCAAATGCAAAGCACATATGGTCATAATTTGTCTGCACAGGATTAAACTGCACTGTCCATCCCTTGGGTTAGCCATTCTGACACTGGCAATTATTTTAACAGTTCTTCAGATCTCTTTTACATTTCCAGTACATCAGTTACTTCAGCCTAGGCTTCAAATTTCTCAAGCATTCTCTAACTTAATGACATGTTTCTTTGTGGGTTTGGCACTGCCGCAGTCTCTCTCTTCATTTCATCCCACCTATTCCCTGTTTCATGGTGCTGAATGAAATATTGTTCCCTCTCTTGTGTACAACAGCTATTTCTTTTCAACTAATTTGATGTAACTCTTACATTCCCTTATTTCTCTATGGAAAAAAGAAATCAGACTAGTGTGTCTAGCCAAAATGGTTGCACGCTTTGACTAAGCCATCAAGTATTTTGTATTCTCCTGGTACTTCCAGGGTTGCCTCCTAGGTACTGGCATTCTCTGTTTTGGCGTTGCTCAGGGTGACTGATTACATTGTCTCATTTGTCCTTAAGAAACTCTTTCAACTGTTGTTTAAAACCCAAATATAATATAAATGCACCTTTGTCTTACAAGTAAAGACTTAAGTTTCTCATATTTTAGGTCTTTTTTGGTATTCTTGGAAGCATCAAAGCACCCTATCAATGTGGACAAGTACCTGTCGATCTTTTCTTGGAACACCTCTTAAGTCAGGAACTAATATGAAGTGTGTTGCCTGCAGCTGTCTGTACAAAGGCTCCCTGTGTCATGTGCTGCATGGAAGTGACCTCACCAGCTGAGCAGAGCTACTGAACCAGTTACAGATGTAGTCTGACAGTCACAGAACAAACATGACTCATTTAAGAACATTCCCTACCTTCCCTTTTAATAACTGGTTTCACCAAAGTCAGTAAACTAGAACTGAAGGGAGAACAAAGTGTTCTTCAGTCAGCTCTGCACAGTGCTGTCACATGCCACTTACTCCACTGCAGGAGCATTGATACAACAGTCCTTTCACAATTACATCTTCCCTCATGTCTGAGCTCTCACAATGTAGCCACCCGTAGCAGCAGATACTGACAGATCCTGACATGGCAATGCTAACAATACTGACACCAGTGCTAATGAGTGAACAGTTCCATGTCCTGGATTTAAACCAAAAAACCTTTAAAATACAAAATGTTGGTGTGCTGAGGAGAGATAATCATCTGTGGTGATGATGATGATTGTTGAGATGATAACAGGGTTCTACAAATAAGGAGATTTGTGTCTAGTTTGACCAAGCCACTAAGGACTTCACACCCAAGAGTGCTCAACTTCAGCATTTGGTTTTCTTAACAAGGGGCTAAAAAATTAATTCCTGCTACTCCTTTGCTTCTTCATTTCATGGTATATCAATAACCACCTTGGTAAAGCTCTTCTTGATAAAGCAGATAATAGAAATTATAACATGTCAGGATACAAGTTGAAAATTGGAACTTTATTTGTGAAATATTTTTGGTACTATAAAATCTCAGCTCCACTGATGCCAAAAGCAACAACAAAATCCTGGTTATACAAGTGGAACTGAGGCTTCATCTCAGATTAAGCTATTATAGCATGCAACTAGCATCTTAGTTTTCTGAATGTGCAGTACACTAGTCCTCATACTAGCTCTTTTCCTATTGTTTCAATTTGATTGTAGTGGACTGATTTTAAGTAATTTACTTGCTGTGGCATCCTAAGTTGAAACAATGTAATACACTGATTTCACTAGGAATGGCTGTGGGCACAGTTCATTTTTCCAGTATATTTTATGAATGGTCTCCCTATACAATTCTATATACTGTAATCCAACACATGTCTGAGGAAAGGGTTTGTTTAAATGATTTGGCTTCTGTAACTGATATTTGCAATAACTCAGTAGGAATTTAAAGATGCTCCATCTAAAGATTTAAGGCATTGTGGATAGGCTGTGTAATAGCAGACATTTTGTGAGCAATCCAGAGGCCTTGGTATAAGGCAGCCTGCCTGAGAACAGTCACAGAGTTGAGATAAACTGAAGGCCATGGATGAGGGAGTAAAGAAACTCCAGCTGTAGTATCTCAGAAATGAGCACAAGAGGAAGGGAGCTGGGAAGTTCTGGGGGTCAAGTTCCCAGGACAGTGTTATCCAATCCTAGCATTGTTAAGGGTTAAGGTGCCTGATCAACAATTGCCAAATCCATGTAGCTGTGCTAAGAATCTCTATATAAGGTTGACACTTTGTCTAATAAATTGGCATTCGCTTGGTCACATTGATCATCTCGGCGTCGTCCGTGACTCCCATGCCAAAAAGGCATGATTACTTGTAATGGCCTCACGACATATTGTAGAGTGCCATGTCTCTACAATACATGTCTCTACCAGGCAGCAACGGACAGAACGAGAGGACACAATCTCAAACTGCGCCAAGGAAGGTCCAGGTTGGACATTAGGAAGAAGTTTTTCACAGAAAGAATAATAAAATATTGGAACAGTCTTCCCAGAGAGGTGGTGGAGTCACCATCCCTGGATGTGTTTAAAAAGAGACTGGATAGGGCACTTGATGACATGGTTTAGTGGAGGTGTAGGGCATGGGTTGGACTTGATGATCTTAGAGGTCCCTTCCAACCTGGTGATTCTGTGATTCTGTCTCTGGTCTTTAGCACTGGTCATTAGAGTCCAAGCTCTAATGATCAAGTTTGCAGTGAGGTAATAGCTTTTACATAGTGCCATTATGAACTTTGCATTTTAGAGCTTGAGAAGAGGAGATGTTGTCTCAGTAGACAGTCAATATATGACAAGAAAAGTTAATTTGTTGGTTANCTGGTCTTTAGCACTGGTCATTAGAGTCCAAGCTCTAATGATCAAGTTTGCAGTGAGGTAATAGCTTTTACATAGTGCCATTATGAACTTTGCATTTTAGAGCTTGAGAAGAGGAGATGTTGTCTCAGTAGACAGTCAATATATGACAAGAAAAGTTAATTTGTTGGTTATTAGGTTCCAGTGAAGTATAAAATCTGTCATTTAAAAAACTCTTCTTTTTTTGTTTTGCTTTCTGAAGTGCCTTGAAGTGTAGCACATGCATGTTCTCTGACTAGGCCAAAACACCTCCAATTCTGCTGGTGTTCAGACCTGTCTTGTTCCTTCTAGAGGTAAAGGCAAGGAAGGGTTTAAATTGGCCTGAATAATTTGTAAATTCTTTGACTTACAGATAAGGATAAACTGATGGCTTGGTCTTAAAAGTTAATCAGTTTTTAGTTTCAGTAAAGTTGCTTAAGTGCCACAGTAGGTAACTTATTATATGCTATCGAAAAGGGAGAGGGAACTCTAGTGAAGCTCAAGTTTGCCTTCTATTCTGCAAGAAGAGATGTACACATGCCTTGGACTATTTCAGGCTAGAAGAGCAGAGATGCTAAAACCTAGCAATGAATTTTGGTTGCTTAAGTAGATGAGCCTAATGTTTAAACAGAAGCTGTTAAGCTTATTCAAAACCCAGGTTCCTTTTATCACTCTTTCTGAGTTGGGTAACTCTTGCTAATGAGCCCCAGATAGAACCACATGCAAACTAACAAAGTAAAGGTATAGATTTTTTCTGCAGAGGGAAATTATCCTTTTTCTAGTAGTCACACAAACACGTAAGGAAATACTTCAGCAGAATTGTTAGGCATCACCACTCAGGAGGATACCAGCTGCAAGGACTGCAGTGGAGAACCAGCCTGCCCAAACATGCTGTGCTAACCAGCCAGAGGAATGCTTTGGCAGAACAGGCTAAATGCTTCAGTGTTGGCTGAGCTCCTTGGGTGGGCTTTGCAGCCACATTCAGCTCTGTACCTGTCAGTGAGTTTCCACTGTTTTAAAACTGGCTTGAATGTGCCTTTGCAAACTGTTCCTACAATGCAGATGTAGTCTAAAGCTGCCCCAATTCACTGTTTTCCTTGCACTGTATTCACTTAGAAAAGAACATGCTATTACTGCACGAGAGGAATCAGCTTCCCTAACTAAGCACTAATTTCTTCATTGTTCAGTGAAGCCAGTAAAACCTACTAGCATTATTAACAATAGATGGTTAGTAATGCACGGTGAGAGAGCAGGAGTGGAGACACAAAAAAATCATTGGAAATTACCCAGACCGATCAAAAGCCTGAAAGGCAGCTGGATATGTTTTTCAGAGTCACCAGGAAAAAAAAAACTCCTGATGCTTACTGAGTTTTCTACCCAGACACCAAGGAATCATGAGCCCTACAGCATATTTGTAACTGCCTACAGGAGGCATATCTCATGGCTCTGCCCTTTTGGCAAGGTAAGATTTCTTTCAACCTTTTGTTTTGCCCTAATTACCCCTTTTTCTCTCAAATGTATTTCCTTAGCTTTCCTGTAGCACAGTGGTTTAAGATGACAGCAGCCTTTCCTCTAATAAGCAACACTTAACTAGTATTACAAATGCCTACTTCCATTTTATGCCCTTTAACCTTTCTCCTTTAAGGAATATAAGGTTTGGGGTTCTGGTTGGTTTGGGTTTTTTTGTGTGTTTTTTTTTTTTTCCCTTTTGCCTGAATTAAACTGCTTGCTTGTTTAATTCCTTTTATTTTGTAGTTACACAACAGGAGCATTGAATTCCCAAGTTCTCCTACTGCTAACAGAGTATCACATGTTACAAGCAGACAGAATGTGTCTCATTATGATAATGACTACTGTATTTTACTGGTTAAGGCTTATATGAAAGCTTTGATTCTGTCTACTTGTTTGCCTCTCCCCATTCACTTGACAATTTAAAATTTATTGGCCACTATTTACAAATGTGATGGAGTGGATGAAGTCCTGAAGATATTTCAGCTACATAAAAATGATGTATTTCAGAAACTGGGTAGATGAGAAAGTCACTCTAGAGCTGCACTGAGGAAAGGCCTATAGTTAAGACCACCCTAATTCAACACCAGGAAATCCACAAAGATGGAAAAGACTCTACCCTCTTTGTTTTGGTTACTGTTTTCTTTGGAGTAAGGTGTCAAAGCTGTTTAATTCAAAGGCAGTTATCCTAATTGAATTTGTACCAATCCTCCACTCCTTGGTGTTGTGGATTAATGACAAGGTGCCAAGTGCGCTGTCATTTCTCTTTCAATTATAAAAGAAAGGAATTTCTGAATGTTTATCATAAATTTCTAATACTTTTATGGATACCACCTGTGACAATTTACTGAAGTGATTTATTTAGTCTAAAAGGCACTTCTGGACTGTCTGAAAGCCTCATTAAAATCTTAACTTTGTTTTCTAGTAGTGTGGCCAGGTACATCAGGCTTCTCTTCCTGAAGCAAACTCAGTCATATACTCTCCCCTGAAAACAAAACCTACCTTCCACTAACTTCACTAGCAGCAACATTCTGTTAAAACAGCTCATGTGTGAACTAATGCTGGAAAACTGACTGAGGCAGAACAGTACTGGGAAACTCATTCTGAAAATAAAATGTTTTTAATTAAGATATACTCTTCAGAATTATCAAGAGGCTTTTTCTCATTTAAAACCTGGTTCTTCCTTCCTCACCAATATGATCTATAATTAGTATTCTTACTAGAAGGAATCCCTGATTGTCTGGCTTAAGTTATGCTTACAATTGCAATGAGGAGAGATGTAGGTGTGTTGGAACAGATTCTAGCTAGGCTGCTGCTTACCATCCAGTTTCTTACAGGTATTTCTGCTATAATCTGTTAATGTTATGTTTCTTCAAAATGAGAACAAATTAACAAAGAAGTGTGCCTCTAGATTCCTAGTAGCTAAGATCAGCAGGATGACTCCACGACACAAGGACTCTGAATTTACCTAAGAACAAGAAAGACTCCATCTCCAATCCCATGCCAAGACCTAGTCTAACATTTTTTGTAATGACTACTTAATCAAAATTGCATAAATGCTCACAGGTGGAGAAACCAGTACCCAGACCTTATCTCTCTGCCCTTATTTTAAAGGAAGGTTTACCTCTCATTCCAGTTTTGTAAGTTTGGTAACACTTCACTCAGGCAAGTCCAAAAGGAAACCATAAATGTGATGGAGGTCAGTAAACTGACTCTGGTCAGTAAATACAGAGTTTAAAACAAAACCAAGAGTGTGCATGAGAATCTGGTTGTGGGGAGTCAAGGGTTGGGATACACTGTGTTACAGGCCCAGCAGAAGGTCAGATGCCTGGCTGCTTACATGTGTGTTGAGGAATGCAGGTGTCTCATGGACAGTTGCTGTGTCTCCATATTTAATCGAGGAAGTAGCGTGCCTTGGGTATGACAAGTTGTGGAAATGTTATTCTGCTGTCTAATCGCCTTTAAAAGAGTTTTCCCCTGCCCTGTCCATGCTATGTGTGGCCTTGAAAGTGTGGTCTCCCACGAAAGGATCATTCAGTTGTTTAACAGGCAGGAAACAAACTCAGAAAGCTTTCTGACAGATGAAAAAATTGAACTGGCTCACTAAGGGGACAAGTAGAAGAGTGAGCAAAAGGAAGGGTCAAGAGCACATAACCTAAGTACATGGTAGCAAAGTGGTAGTGGTGGCAGGGATAGGGTGAAGAGTAGCACTGCCTCCCACTTAATGAAAGCAAAATGTTAGATCGGCTCAGAAACCTTGTGATAGGCCTTAGACCCTCACTGGAACCCAGAACAGGTTCTTCCACCCTGGTTTGGTTTTTGCGCTCCTGCAATTGTGATGTTATCCAACCAAAAACTTCATTCATGGGATGTTTTCAGCCAAATCAGTTTCCTAATTTGGCTAACAGGACAGATGCATAATCTCCAATTTTTAACTTGGTGGAGCAAGAAGGACTTTTCTTTTTGTTGGATGTGTAAGGTCTTTGATCACCTTAGGCAGACTGTGAAATAACAAAACTAGCTTATAAAGGAAGCTTAAAACCTCTTTGCAGCACTGGGGATTCAATTTCAGGCTCTCTTTGGCCTTCTGTGAGGCTGACTGCAGAAAATGAATTGCAAATACACACTGAACAGCAGGACCGCATCCCTTGGCAGTGTTCACAGCCAGGCTGGACGGGGGTTTGAGCAACCTGGACTAGTGAAATGTGTCCCTGCCTATGGCAGGGTGCTGGAATTGGATGATCTTTAGGGCCCCTTCCAACCCAAACCATTCTAGGAATCTATGATCTCAGACCTCTATTGCTCAGAGCTGTATTCTGCTTCTGAAATCATGTCAATGGATTTGGGGATCAGCACATATAGCTACAGTGATGAGACACACCCTTCCTATTTGTGTCCTTCCAGTCATTTTAAAAGAAGAAATCAGGGCTCTTTTATACACATAAAAGAGCTTTTCAAGGTATTTGGAACTTAAAGTTACACCAAAGTTCCGAACAGAATCTGAATTTAATTAACTAGAAAAGAATAAGAGTGGGTAAAAAATGAAAAACTACATTCCCCAGAACTCCTGAAGAAACATTTTCTGGCTGGGGACAGCCATACACTTTCGCAAAGGACTTGGGAGCTGCACCTTTTTTCAGGAACTTGCTGCTTGAGTTGGAGCTCTTTACCATGTTTCTTGCGTTCCTTTACATTTTAATCAAAAGAGTTTTCAAGACTGTATATTGCTATCTTTCTTCTGATAGTTTGTCCCTAATCTTTGTAATGCTTTCAGAAAAACCTTTTCATATATTCACAGGTAATGAGGAAAGTGGGTTTTTTCCTTTCCTCATCCTTTGTCGGTACAGAGAGTAACAGTGACGCCTTTTGCTCATTAGCAAAAAAAAAAAAGCTTTTCCGGATCTTTGCAACCATCAATGACTGTTAGTGTCACTGTAAATGATGATTAATTAGACTTAGGAAATGAAGAATTAAACGTGGGCTCCAGCAGCAAAATATTGTTTTCTTTTTTTTAACAATATACAGTTCCATCCGTGCTGTGGCAAAACTTATAATGGGTAACTCCTGTGAGCAGACAAGTCCATAGGGAAGCATAGTAACTTGAACAAGATGAGCCCTGTAGTGAACAGTAGTGAATCCAAGCAAGCAATCCTCGGGTAGTTTTTCAGGAAGTCTCAAATTATGGTGGTGTTTTTTTTTCATCCCCACATTGAAGGACTTGATTCAGTCCTCTTGATTCATTCCTCCCTCCCCCCACCAATGTGCTGGTTTTGGTTGAGGTTGAGTTATTTTTCTTCATAGCTAGCACGATGTGATGTTTTGGATTTGTGCTGGTAACAGTGTTGGTCACACAAGGATGGTTTAGTGAACAGTGCTCACACAGAGCCAAGCCCTTTTCTGCTCCTTACCCTACCAGCTAGCAGGCTTAGGGTGCACAAGGAGTTGGGAGAGGACACAGCTGGGACAGATGAACCCAAAGTACCAAGTGATATCCCATATGATGCCTCATGCTCAGCATATACAGCTGGGAAAAGAAGAAACAGAGGATGTTTGGAGTGACGGTGTTTGTCTTCCCAAGGGACCATTACACATGATGGTGCCCTGCTGTCCTGGAGATAGCTGAAATTCCCAGCCTGCCACTAAGCAGTAGTGAATTAATTCCTTGTTTTGTTTTGCTTGTGTGTGGCTTTTGCTTTACCTGTCAAACTGTCTTTATTACAACCTATGAGTTTTCCCACTTTTACTCTCCCAAATCTCTCAACCATCCTGGGGTAGACTGACCAAGTGCCTTGCATGGTGCTCAGTTGCTGCCTGGAGTTAAAGCACAACACCTAAAAATGTTGATTCTGTCAATATGCTGCTGTTTATCAGAACTGATTGAAATACTTTTGTTAAGCAAAACTAGCAAAAAGGCCTAGTTCTACCAATTAATCTTTTGTGATTTCAGAAAGCTACTATGCTGGAAAAATAACTAGGCAAGGAAGAGATTCAGTAGCATGTGGAAACTGCATATTAGCAGTGCAGTTTGGGCAATCCTAGTTGTGCAGTTAAAAATAAAATGCAAGGTCCAAACCTGCCTGCTTATGGATGGCCCTTAGTGAAGAAGGCCTGCTCTTTTCCATGGCAGTGTTTCATATAGCTGGTATTTGCCTTGTGAAGTGGAATGAGGACACCAGGTAGAATTTAAAGCAGGACAGTGCCCTGGCTCACCAATCAAAAGCCACTTTGGAGGAATGTCAGTGTTATATGGTGAGATGTGGTGTGTTATGTGGTAAAACAGATGTATGGTAATGAATTTGCTTTATATATGAATGATTTGTTCTCACCATGCTCCGAGAGGTGAATACAAAAAAAAGAATCAAAGCTGGAAAAAACCCACAACCATCTTCTTAATGTTTCTGTTCTTTAAAACTTTTTGTGTACACCCACACAAACATATTTTACTCATTCTGCTATTAAAACCCTTATGTTATAGTTACTGATAGAGTGACCTTGAATCAAAATAAACAATTTTGTCTTGTAGCATTTTGGAACCATTTTCCTTTGCTTTGTTTCTTAGCAGATGACCCATTGGATCAGTAGTAACATTCACTCCTCTAGAAGCCATGTGCCTGCCCTCTTGCCATTTCATATTGGTGTTGCCTGGAGTAACTTGTATGTATACATGACCACAGCTTTCGGAAAACTGTCACAATAGAAAAATTTGGACTCAACTGGTTCAAGATGTGTTAATCACATTTTGAGTAACACTCTTTCTCCCAATTTTGGGTCAATTAAATAGAAAGCTATAAACAGTAAAAGGTGGCAGGAATAGAACTTAAAAATTATTCCTGTAAGTTCTACCAAATTAACTTTTTAGTATCCCTTCAAAATAAGCAGAACTCAAATAATGCCTCTGGTTGTTACTAGGATGGAAAAGGTACTGTCTGTTTCTGGTGGTGGTGATTACTGTCTGCCTGCTACAACCGGGACACTCCAGTGATGATTAATGTGTCTCCTGTTCTGTTTGTTCTGGAAACTCATGCAGCTCTAGTGCAGTGCCATAGGCTGCCTCCAGCTCCTCATGTACTCAGGGGTGGTGGGGAGGCACACTCAAAGTTTTGCCTTGGTTGAAGTGCTTTACTTCACATCTGTGGTAAGAAGTATAGCCATTAGCACACAGCCAGAGATGGGCTTTTCTGGCACCTAATATGAAGAACAACATCCAGTGAAAATCAAGAACGTCATTCTACCTCCTACCAACCCTAAAGCAGAGAACTTAAAACAGAAATGATGGAATTTTGGATGTGAAGGTCCTAACAGCAACAGCAAGTTGCCGAAACTACACTGAGAATATCTGATTGGGATTAGCCTTTAAAATAGATGCCTCAGAGGAGTGCAAACTTAGAATGGGATCCTGGTAAGCTGACTTGTGCATTGCAACAAATCCAGTCGCAGGATCTGGTCATAATGCTTCCACTGCCCACCCCCTTTCCAGGAGTTAAATATTCCACAGTACTTTACTCAGAGGCTGTTGCTGTAGCACTCATAGCTTAAATATCTATGTACCTAATGGACTTATCCCTAACACCGCTCTAAGGAAGGGAAGCGGCATTAACCTCATTTTGCAGATAAACAGTGGAAGCCATGATGGCTGCACTGCATTACATCCTGTGGAGTAATGGCACATATGTAGTATGTGTAAAGATGCTGTTATGCCAAACGGCTGACAGAGTTTTGGTATGTCTTCTGTTCCTTCCTTGTACAGGAACATTTAACATAACTTATCATTAATTTCTCAGCTATGGACTGCTTTGCTCAGCCTTGGAAGATGTGGAGACTAGAACAGTGCCACTCAACACACTGAACTCTTTAACAGTGGGCAATTTGCTGGACTGCAGCAACTCAGAGCCCAGGTTCTCTTTCATCACAACCTTGGATGGCACAGGGGTATGAGCAAAAACCTGTGTGACCATCATCACAGACAATTTTATTATTTCACTCTACAGTGGTAAATGTCAATACCCTTTGAATGTTTTGCTGGAACAGAAGGGAGGACTTTCCCCCTCAATAAATACGAAAGCCTGGGGTTTTATACATTTGGAAGGGAAAGTAATAGTATGATAATGTATCAGGCACTAGCTTTTCCATAAGGGAACAGCACATACCTTGAATGCTTTGGAAACTCTTATGTTTAACCATTTCTGAAGTTATTCAAACTGACGTAACTGACGGTGCCGGACAAAGGTGAAGCTCTACGCTCGCCTGTCCTGCCCTTTGGTTTGTGACCTGGCAACCTCCGATCAGCACACAGGGTCAGTTTCGAAACTTCAGGGCGTGCACCCAGCCGGGCGGCAATACCAGGAAACGGGATACGGGCGCTTGTCTCTTATGTAAGCGTACCGACCCGCCGGGAGGGCACTTTCCGCAGGCTCCAGCTGGTGCCTCCACACCGCAGCCAGCGCCTCAGCATCCTCTCAGCGGGGCCGCCAGGCTCTCCCGATTCGGCCGCCTTCTCTCGCACCTCGGGCTCTCGCCAAGCCCGACAGCGGCAGCGCTTGGGAGCCCCGCCCCAGAACGGCTTTTTCCTGCAGGGAGGACTGGGGGAGCGCTTCCTGCTCTCCTCGGATCGCGCTCGGCGGGATCCCGGCCTTCCCTTCCTCCGCCGAGGAGACCCGGGAGCTGCTGCAGAGTCCATCCGCTTCCCGCCCTTCCGCTTCCCCACCTCAGCGGGGCCGTGCGCGCGCCCCCGCTGCCAACGGCTGCCCGCGCGCCGGCCCGGAGGTCGCGCACGCTGACGTCACGGGCGGCTCCTCTTAGGCGGGGTGGAGCCGCTTCCCTGAGGCGTGATGTAACCTCTGCCTTCGGCGGTCCTAAGGCCCGGCGCAGGAGCGCGGTGCAGCGGGGTGGCTTGCGGGAGGCAGCGAGGCGCGGCGGGGTGGTGAGTGCTCCGGTGGTGGGGGCAGCGGAGCGCCCGCGGAGCGCCCGCGGAGGTGGAAGGGACGGGAGGGGCGGGGCGGTCTTGGAGGTGATCGTGGCTGTCGGTGGAAACATGGTGCCACACGTGAGGCTTATGTAAAGTGAGCGGCTCCCGGCCCCGCCAATGGAGGAGGTGCGCGGCCCGCCCCCGCCCGCGTCCCCCGCGCGCGTCACGCGGCCGTGACCAATGGCCGCGCGGGTGGGGCGGGCTTTGCGGGCTCAGTCACGTTTCTGCCTGTATGAAGTCGGTGCCGGGCTACGTCGGGCGGATTGGACGTGGGGTGTGCGGTGAGTCCGGTTACACCGGGCGCTGTCCTCGCGGGTGCGCCGGTGTATGGGAGAGGCTGTGGGCGCTCCGGTGGTGGCGGGAGCGGGCGAGCCGCGATGGGAGCGGGGTGCGTGCACAGAGGGGCTCCGTCTCCTTCTCCCGCCCGCTGGGCCGAGGTTACGTAACCCCCGAGCGCCGGGGCTCTCCCGTTGCCGGGGAGACGGGACAGGGGCACCGGCGGGGCGGGGCACGGGGGGGTCCGGCAGCGCGGGTTACCCCCTCTCCCCCCTCCCCGAGATCCCTGTGGTGGAGGCGCTGAGGCTCGGTGGGGAGCGTGGCAGCGGGGAAGGTTTCGGCACCCACCCACACCCCTCAGACCGAGGGGGTACCGGTTCTGCGCTCTTTCCTCGGATCGGGCCGCGCGGGGCGGGTGGCACGGCACGGCCCAGCCCATCTCGGACGGGGAGGGGGTGTCCGGAGGCACAGATACCTCACACAGCTCACGGAGCAGCTGGGGAGCTGTGAGGGGTGATTCTGCAACGCCTGCCCTTTCACGGCCAGTGTGGGGCCGCGCTGGGGGGCGGCGGTACCCCCGCATCAGGGAGGGAGTGGGGCGGCACTGCCTACACCGTGGCGCCCAGGCCGGTGTGGAGCCGGGGTGCGGCGGGGCGGCTGCGACCTTCCGGCCGGTGTGTGTGGGGCGGCCGGTGGCGGCGGGCCCGGTCCCTCGGCGCTGCCCGGGGCTCCGCTCCAGCGGCTGCATCTGTGCGAAAGGTCAGCGCCGGGCTTCGGAGGGAGCGGGAGTGGGCGCGGGGAGCACCTTTGGGAACACACGTGTTCCGGCCCGGTGAGCATGGCCTGTGGTCTCTCTCGAAGGGACAGCGCTGTAAGCAGCGGGCTGAGGGGCTTTGCTCATGTGTGGAGCTGTATGACAGGCAGTAACCACATCTCGGTGAGATACTGGGGTGCCTGACCTACAGGTAGAGCGGGTAACAGGTGCTGTGGGTTTTTGCGTTGGGTGTAGGTCTAAGGACACGCTGTTCTTTGAGACGGTGTGGTTGTGCTGCTGTTGACATTAATTGCATGTTATTACTTGAGTGATTACAAAACAGTTTATGTAAGTACAGTTTCATGCAAATAGATGAGCGGGGTGGTAACAGTCAAGCTGACACGTTAAAGCCAACTTTCTGTAATAGGTTGGGATAGTGTATGGCGTTTCTGTGTATAATGCAGGAGCTCAGAAAGTCCCCAGAGAGGTCAGTATGAGTTGTCTGGTACTTGGAAATCATATTCTGGTGAAACAGCAGCTTGGCTGAGGCAGTGCATGTGAAGGATTTTCAAGAAGCATTGTTTATGTTTCTGTGCTGCGAGGTTTCTTTGGGTTTTATGTCCGAATGTAGGATCCTGTGTTTCACAATCTTGTACATCTGGGATTGAGTAGCTGCCACTGATGTATTTGCAGGTAAAGGGGAAAAGGTGGAGGTTTTGTAATGATCCCAGCAGTATGATTGTCTGGTCAAGTCAAAAGTAGAGAATTGATTTAGTTTAGTGAGGAAGTGTTTCAAATTATCAGTGTTGTTTTAAGCACAGTTTATTTACAGGTGGCAGTTAATGTTATCATTTGTCAAAACAGCAGATATCTTTTGGAGCTGGCTTTTGCTTTTGTCAGGGTGAAACTTGAATGAATCACAGTGATGATCTACTTGGATGCAAGCGGTTAGTTTTGATAATACAGGGTTGTTAATAAAACAAAGGCCTCAGTGGTGCGGCCCCATTCCACAGACGCATCCTGTTGCATATTAGATTGTTTGAGGGCATGGCATTCGATGAAACTCAAATTTTTCCCACTTTCTAGGGTGTCTCAGTATCTGTACGTGTCCTTGATCTTCTCAGCCTTACGCAGTGTTTAAGCACTTTACACAGTGGATCTTAAATGCAAAATCTGAGCAGGGCCTAGAATTTGCTTCATGTCAGGGAGGCTGTCCCTGTTGTGCTTTAATATCAAGTTCCTTCTTGCTTATGGTTGCGTGTGTTTGTATACTCTTGTGATGTTTGGTTTTGCCCTTTCTTACTGAAATTTGCATTACTTCTGCAAAGTGAAGAAGTTTCACTGGAGAACTGGACTCTGTCCTTGCCACTAGCTTTGTGGTTAGGACACTGTCCCGAGGTGTGGAGGCCTTGTTCTGAACTGTGGAGGCTGGTTACCTTGCTAGGAGGATGTAACGGGAAAGCCAGGGCCTGTGGCCTAGAACAGAAGAAAAAGGTAATATGATTCCATTTTGGTGGGGTTTTGGCCGTTTCAAGTGTTTATTTCAAGGTAGAGGGGAGAACGCTTTAGTTGGGTGGTTGGCATAGTGTCCAACACTGTGCAGTGAAGGAACATGGTCTGTCCAGCCTTGTAAGCAAGTATAATTTGGCTTGATCTAGTACAGAAGGTAAAGGAATGGAAGGCAAGATTTTGGCTTTTTTGCACTTCCTTCAGATTCAGTGAATTTTCTGGTTTAATTTATGAGCCCAAGACTGTGTAGTTTTGCTAGGCTTTTTGTTTATTTGCCACTTAGTAGGACTTGTTGTAGGCTTCCTCTGTTAATTTTAACACATGAATGCTATCTGTGAAAATCTAATCCTGCTTTTTACAGCTTACTCTTACTCCTTTTGGGTTTCCAAAGAGACATTAAAGAGACAGCATATTGTGGCAACTGTTGGTGTAATATTTCTCTTCTCTTTGGGTTTTGGTTTTTTTTTCTCCCCAGTTAGAAGGTTGAAATATGTAGCAACTAACTTTATCAAATAAATTTACTTGAGCCTGTCCCAGGATAACACATTTTTATAGCAGTAAATTTCCTTTGTGAAGAATCACATTTTTGAGTAACTTAGTTTTTGTTTGGGTAACTTAGTTTTTTACTTTAGTGTAAGAATAGAGTGAAGTTGGGAAAGTGATTGGAAATAGAGTTCTGGATTTTTCTTTTACCTCAGACTTTGTTATGACCGGGAAGTGTTTGTTTTAGATACAGACTGATAAACCAGTTTTATTTTTCCTGGGTTCCCGCCACACCCTTATTTCTCCAATGTCTTTACAAGTATTAAAAACGTTCTTTACTGCAGGAAAACTTTTTTAACCCCTTAAAGTATAAGTGCATCCAACAGTTACTGTGGGATGAGGTATCTTTGGTGTGGTTTAAAAGCAGGCAGATTACCAGTAGCCAGTAGAACAAGTAAATTATCACTTGTCTAGATCAACTGTAGTGTTTTATGTATAGGGTTGCTATGGTTGGCCTATGTTAAAAGGGAACATCATGTTCTTAGTAAGGTGTTGCAAAATACTTGGCAGGATTGTCCTGTAGACACTGCTCCATGCTCATAACGTTACCACATCATAACTAGTAGATAATCAGGTGTTTTTGAAAAGCAATCTGTGTGTCCAGTTCTGGTACGATGGCCTAGAATTCCTCTATGGGGATGGCGAATTAGGAGATTAACTGGGTTGTCTTTCTGCATTCATTCTTTCCACATCCACTTGTATGCCTATCATCCAAGTCTGAAAGTGTTTCAGTATGTATGATGGTAACCTGGCTTGGCAAGCACTGAACAGCAAATGAATTAATATCTGTAGTATTCTTTGTGATGTAGTTTTATTATATACTGATGTGCGCTTTTGGGATGAGGCTGCATGCAGATAGTAGTTGTCTTGAAAGTTATGCCATTGATGTTTTGTGTGCAAGGTGTCTGTCCTCTCTTCTGCTTTAACCACTGCCTTAAACTTAATCGCTGCTGTAGCAGGGGCCAGGCTACTAGCACTGCATGTGTTGTTGGTAGTAAGCCAAACCTTTTGCTTCCTAGTTGTTGCTCAGTAAAGAATGACTCCATCTTCTGATGCTTAGAGGGGTTGTTTAGGGGTTGTTTTCTTATTAGCTTCAGGTGAGACAAAACATACTTCATGGAATAAATTGAAAGCGTGGAAAAAGAGAATGCAGCAGCCAAAAGCACACTTCATAGGCTAATGTTATGTGACCTGTGATTTCTTGTGGCCTCAGGCAGAGAAGACCAACATGAAGAGGAGTCAGATGGTTTGGGTATGTCTGCAAAGTCTGTGGAGAGGCTCTGAAGCCACTATTTAGAGCACTTTGCTGACAGTGAGCCAGCAGCCATATGTAGTAGGAAAGCATCCAAACACATGGGCATCCACATGCCCGAGCATACACACAGTGATCTGGTACTTCAGTAAGTGGCTTAGTATATTGCCAGGCATGCTTGTGCAGCATGCTGGTGCTCTGCCTTCCAGCAGTGCTGGAACATGAGCAGATCAGGCTTCAGTGCTTTTGGTTGGTATTTCTAAGGTTATCATTTAGGTGCAGATAGCATCTTTATGTCTAAATGCCTGCCCTGGGCTTTTACCAATCCCGAACGGAGTTCTGTTACTTGGTCCCCTCTCTCAGAGTTCCTGAGGAGAGCAGCAGCAATGTACTGTTTAGTGCAAGTTCCTTAAGTTCTGAAGAGCATATTTTCCCTGCTTATCCACAAATGCAAGTGAAATTACGAGAATTTTTGTGTGTGTGTGAAGCTGTTGTAAGGACAGGAAAAGCTTTTGTACAGATGTTTTCAGCTGCTGCTGAAATAGTGTTCAGTAGTCCTAGTGTCTATGTTTTGGTTTTGGTAGCTGAATTTCAGTAACTTTGCTTTTAGAGTACAAAAAGAAGCAAAGGTAAATTAATGTTCCTTGAGATGGTATTATGGAGTATGATTCCTTTTTCCTTCATTTTCTCCTAGTAGAAAGCCAAAGTTATTAGGGATACTTGAAGCGGTCTGGAATCTACATGCCATTAACATGGTGAGTGGACTAGAACACACAGAGAGCATGTTTACTGGGGAACGAGTATGAGATTATTCTGCAGATGGTCTGAGCAAGGCTGCAGAAGTTCAGTGCAAGTGGTACCAACGTTTATCCTGGAAAGATGTGACAGTGGAAAGGAGAGCTCATTAGTACATCAGGCTGGCAGGGAAAGACTTTGAGGGTTTGCTTATAGCTGGTTTTGAGTGTACCGTGGTAATTCTTAATGCCATCATTTTTCTCACGGACGGAATAGATACCTCCTTGTATAGATGGCTTTCAAAAGTCGAACCAAAGCTGTACTGCCTTTCAGACATCCAGTCCTCAACCAGAGGCACTTCACTGTGAAATAACACCTGTAATATTTTGTAATTTAAGCTTAAAGGGACAAGATGAAGTGGTGAGGATGTCCAGTACTTTTTTTGTTGGTTTGAGTTTCTGTCCTCCTTATTCCTTGCAGCTTTTTTATCTTAGTATGGCTTTTGTGTTTGACCTTACTACACATACTTTGTGTTTCTGCTGCTTAGTTTCTTTAATTGTACAGAGATCTTCAGTATATAAAGCACTTCACTGATTTCTTTGCATCTCTACCAAGGTTTCTGCTGTGACTCTTGATTTCAGTGCTGATAGAGCAAACTTGTAGGACAAGTACACGATGTTTCTCAGGTTATCACACTCTGTGGAGTATATTACTGATGCAGTATGGGGTCTGTTAGCAATAGAGAATTTATTTGGCATAAAGTCTTCCAGAATGGGACTTCATTCTGACTGAAAGTTTTAACTGGGTATGAGCTGCAGCAGTGTCTGAAGTGCAGTATTACCCTGGAACTTGTGTAAATCTGCCCTTTTTTAAGGGAGGAGAGCAGTAGATGTGCAAACATACTGTTTAATGGAGATGTGAGCAGATATTAAAGTAGAAATACAGTGTTGTAGATACTTTAGAGAGAGTTGACATACAAATATTCGAGTTCTGAGTACAGATCTCCTGCTTAATAATTTCTCCAGTTCCATTCAGGAAAAGAATAGCATTTTGTCTTTACAAAGAAAATCAAATGTCTTTTTAGATGCACACTTAATACAAAGAGGTTTAACTCTCCTCTTAAGAAGATACCTGTTGTAAGACTGGAAGGAAGGATGTCTAGAGACTGGCTGTGGGGCATCTCAGGGACACTGTTTTTAGCTTCTTCACAAGATGTCTTGGAGCAGGCAGCAATCATTTTGTCTGTCAGAGATGTATGTATGTGCTCACCAAACCTGCTGGCAGTTCAACTTAGCTCTGGGCCATGGTTTATTATTCAAGGTGAAAAAATCAACTTGAGAAAGACAGTTTCTGGTGGCTGTTGGGGATGGTCAGTCTACATCCACTGTGGAGACCTGAGCACAGGTGGTGGGCTTAATGGAAGAAGGGGTAATTACCTGAAAGTGTTAAAATAAGTTTTGTTTCTGCTGTGGCAGAAAAGAAAGCAATTTATGTTGGAGGATTGGCCCTGAGTGCTTTGGGGGTGGGAACAGGAGGAGAGATTACTTTGGTACTTGGCTGCTTATAGCTGCAGGAAAGCAAATGATAAGTCAGGAGCTGGCCCAGGTTAGTCATCAGCACAGGTGAGATTGACCCTCCATGAGGTGAATTTGGTAAGTTCAGCAATGTGGTGGTACTATGCTGTTCATAGGAAAACCAAGCTGACTTTGTCCTCTGACCTCAGGCTAACTTTTTGCTAGTAGTGACTTCCTGGGGAGAACAAGCAGCTTTAAAACCAACACAACTAGTCTAAAACTAGAAGGAAATTAAGTAAGAATGGTGCCATGGATGCTTCAGAAAGAGAAGTGACTGGTGACATAAGCTTGGATTCATGTAGGAACCATCACTTGAGGACTGAGGGATTGGGGTTTTTTTGTGTTTGGACCTCTGGGACATAGCTAAGAAGGAAGCTTCTTTCTGTGGTGGCTGCTTTAAGATTATAATCTGTGGAAGAAGAAATTCTAACTCAAATATGTAATTCCAAATCTTACACCAGACAATACACATTCTTCAGCTAAGATGATCTCAGATGAGTGAGTGGTTGATTTTGAAATGCACTATGTTGATATCTATATTATCTAAACAGTGTTCTAACAGTAAATGAAGATCATGGAGATGAAATTTTGGGGGGTTCCTATGTGTATTAAGGAAACAGAATTTGGTGAATAGTTCTGTGTATTTCTTAAGGAACCAATTTAAAAGTTATGTTGCAATAATAGTTAACATTTTAATCAGTAAAATTTTATGGAATCATAGAATGTTTTGTGTTGGAAAGGACTTTAAAGCTCACCCAGTTCCAACCCCTGCCACGGGCAGGGACACCTTCCACTAGAGCAGGTTGCTCCAAGCCTCTGTGTCCAACCTGGCCTTGAACACTGCCAGGG
>NDXB01001421.1:1454-16523 GCA_002631895.1 Agapornis roseicollis
AAAAAAAAAAAAAAAAAAAAAAAAGGTAGACAACTGAATTTGAACAGCATTTCCCAGGGATGTCATCCTAGTTGCTTTGATAGAAGACAGCCAATAGATACTGTGCTCATAGGCTTTTTTTATAAAGCAGATCCCACAGGAAATGCAGAAGAAAAGAAAAAAATCAGAAACTGTTAGAACTGGGTTTGACTTAATTGTCTAATTTTAACAGGGTCATTGCTCAAAATAATTAAACAGTTTAATGAGACCTATAGTGAATTTGCTAATGTGCACTGCATGTAAAATCTTTGTCTCAGAAACACAGATGATAACTGACATATATAAATAAAAAACAATTAATGACATCACATAATGTCTCTTATTATCCCCAAGAGAGCTCTGGATTCAGTTATATTCCTTTATTTCATGTCTACTCCTAAATTTTTTTGCCAGAGAAAAGCTTTGCCATGCACATTTAAACTTTCACTCCCATTCTTATAGATCCATATTGTGACACTTAAGTTGCATGAACTGCTTTTAAATTTAACTTAATACATTGTAATACATTGCTTTTCAAAGGCTATCAGAAACTACCAACAGCTTATAAAGAATGGAAATAAGAATTTGAATATCACTTTGAATAAGAAAATCCTTATTTGACTTCCTAAATTATTCTCCAAATAATAGCTTCAAGCATTACTTCACCTGTGGGAAATATAACAAACATTGCTCTGAAGGCAGTTAATTTTGTGACAAAAGCAGTTTGTATGGGTTTTACATAAACTTATTTTCATGCCAGTTCTGTGCATCTGCTTATCCTTTAAAGTGCACTGCTCAAATGAATCTACACCAAAAGACTTGTAATTCTTTCTTCTTTGCTTCAAACCAAGCATGTCATAAAATCATAGAATCACAGAATAGTTAAGGTTGGAAAGGACCTTAAGATCATCTAGTTCCAAGCACCCTGCCATAAGCAGGGACACCTCACACTAAACCGTGCCACCCAAGGCTTCATCCAACCTGGCCTTGAACACTGCCAGGGATGGAGCACTCACAACCTCCCTGGGCAACCCATTCCAGCATCTCACCACCCTAACAGGAAAGAATTTCTTCCTTATATCCAGTCTAAACCTCTCCTGATTAAGTCTGAACCCGTTACCCCTTGTCCTGTCACTACAGTCCCTAATGAAGAGTCCCTCCCAAGCAGTCCTATAAGCCCCCTTCAGATACTGGAAGACTGCTATGAGGTCTCCACACAGCCTTCTCTTCCCCAGGCTGAACAGCCCCAACTTTCCCAGCCTGTCTTTATATGGGAGATGTTCCAGTTGCCTGATCATCCTCGTGGCCCTCCTCTGGACTTGTTCCAACAGCTCCATGTCCTTTGTATGTTGAGGAAATCAGAACTGCACACAGTACTCCAGATGAGGTTTCATGAGAACAGAGTAGAGGGGCAGGATCACCTCCTTTGACCTGCTGGTCACACTCCTTTTGATGCAGCCCAGGATACGGTTGGCTTTCTGGGTTGCAAGCACGCACTGAAGCCGGCTCATGTTCATTTTCTCATCGACCACCACCCCCAACTCCTTCTCCACAGGGCTGCTCTGAATTTCTTCTCTGTTCAACTTGTNGGCTCATGTTCATTTTCTCATTGACCACCACCCCCAACTCCTTCTCCACAGGGCTGCTCTGAATTTCTTCTCTGTTCAACTTGTAGCTGTGCCTGGGATTGCTCCGAACCAGGTGTAGTACGTTGAAGTTGTCGTGGTTAAACTTCATGAGGCTGGCATGTCACTTGATTCTCTTTGGGTGCTGCTTTGTCACATTGCATAAAACAGCACTTTAACATTGCTGCTTTTCTGCAAGAAATAATGCACTTTTTTAGTTTTGGGTGTGGTTTTTTTTTATATTATTATTATTTTTAAGATAGAGCTTGTAGAAAGTGTAATATAGGCATATGCTAGATGTTTTTTCTAATACGGGTAGATTTAATACTTGTATGAGGATCGATTAAATAATTTCTCTTAGAATTGAGCATTGTCACAGATTGCCCAGAGAGGTTATAAAATCTCAGTTCTTGGAGATATTCAAAACCTGATAGAACTTGGAGATACTCAAAACCTGAGCATCCTGCTTTGGATGACTCTGGTCTGAGCAGCGGGGCTGGAACAGATAATCTCCAGAGGTGCCTTCCCACCCTAGCCCTTTCATAATGCTGTGAACTCCTGACAGAGCTGTCCTTTTGAGCCGAAAGCCAGAGCTGCTGCCTTGTGCAGCAGGCTCACTGGGCACCTTTTGTGCAGCTTTACAAACAAGATAGATAACTGTCTAAAACTATCAGCTAAAAGAAAATGCTAGGAAGAGAAAGGACGAAGAGAGAGACAGCATGCATGTGTAATTTTTACAGATGAAATCCTCAGTACAACATAAATTCAAAACACTCAATTTTTTTAAAAGTGCACCAAATTATGCTCTGAATGCTTCATTCATTACACAAGGAGCCTGTACTCAACAGCAGGCACCTGACTTGATGTTGTAAATACTCCCCTGTGACTTTAAACAGGGTTTCTTACCCTTTTGGAGTCTGTGTTTGCACACAGCTAAAACAAATTCATTCTTTACAGCTGGAGAGGTTCCCCCCATGCCCCCTTTTATGTTAAGAGAAGGGCTGAATAAGAAAATGCAACAATAAATTATCCATGAGAGGTGGCAAAGCAAGCCTCATACCCTACATCCCATCCTGACACCAACATTACACAGTTGCTGGGTGTGATAAGCAAGCATTTCACAGAGACTTAAAGTACAAAAAGATGGAGACAGCTACACTATTCTTATAGCATTACACTGCGATGGTTCAGAGGCCTCACTGAAAGCTGAAGTCCTATTATACTAGATATTATATAAACATACAAATATACATCCCCTGCTTTGAAGCATCCAGTTTCTGAAAAATACTACACAAATGACAGATTTAAAAGTATTCTTTCTCTTATTGTCATTTCTCAGTCTTTCTCTGGGATAAGGTAGCAAATTGCTGAAGAAAAAAAAAAGTACAGCTATAAAGCAAGCGCCCTGGTAAAAAAAAAAATCACACTGTCAAGAAAACTGTTTTCCCCTTTCCTGACGTCTTTGATGGCTTCATGCACAGTATAAAATGCCTTCTCCTCTGCTGGGTTCATTTGAATTGCAATGCACAAAGAGAAGGGGAAAAGGTAAGATTTTTCCTGCTCTGCTGAGTTTAGCTGACTCTTGAGATTGACAGTGCTGTAGATGGACATGGAAATTCAAAATATGTCAGAAATAAGTAGAAGCTTTCCTGTAAGGATAGCATGCTCACATTAGGACACAGCTCTGTGCACACATGTGTGCATGCATCTGAACAACTAACAGTGCAGCTATGTAATGCTGAGTAAATCCTGAGAATGTAATGGAAGTAGTCCGGATACATATCATTTTAATCAGTAACAGAATTTTCCTGATTGTATAAGGATTGTCCAATAAGAGAGGAGATCTGCTGTACTGGACAATTCTGTAGGTAAATAATTATAGAGTCTCTGTAAAATAATTGGCTTTAAAAGAGCTTACAGAAGTGCAGGGTAAGAGGAAATCTGAGATCATGCAGTCCACCCTTTGCATTGCTTTTTATCACACCTCTGGAGAAAGTGCTATATTTTTTTACATCTAAACTTCATTTGATGCAAATGAACTCCAGCTCCTCCTGAGTGGGATAATGACCTCCCAGTTTTGAATGTGACAGCCTCTTAAACCAAGAATAAAATAGGAAATTAAAATAATTAAAGTAAAAATCAGGAAAGATCTTGTGAAGTTGTAGAGAGGTATACATTATAGAGGTGTATGACGCAGAAGCAGCAGTAAAATGCACAGATTTCCCAAGTGTGTTATAAGCAATACGTCAGTCAATACAAAAACTAAAAAATTTACTTCTAAGTGCTTAAAAGACTGGAGGTAAATGAGGCCATTTTGCTTAGAGAAATAGCAACAGAATCTAATCCCTGCTTTGTTCTTTTAATTAAGATTCAGGTGTCATTTCTATTCATATTGATAGAAAAGATTCTCATAGCAAGTAGTTGCCATAGTATCATTGCATGGGTCTGGCTTAGGTCTTAATTGCCAGGTGTCTCAGTATTGAAGGGAAATCCAAGAGAAAGCAACATGAAGTGAGATTCTCTTGGCTCACTTTGTCCTTTTTGTGCTTCTACAGTAATCCAAAGATTTCTTCAGAAAACTTCCTAAAAGGAAGATACTGCTCAAATAGTATGAAATCATCAGAGGATAGTCATAATTCAATCTTTTTTTCCTGAAAAGGAAAAATCCTCAACATATTCTATAACCCATTCTTTGCATTAAATAAGGAAAAGAAGCTTTTCATCGTATCTATTGATACAGGAGATCATAATGGTCCACCATTTTGCTACTTCAAAATTTACTACTAAGGAAAGTATATAGTATAATCCTCCTGGACACTAGAGGAAGGAGAGATCTAGAGCAGATTTATTGACCGTGCCAGCTCATTCTTATTACAGTGAACTTCTTTCAGGACTAGAAATTAATTATTTTAAGTGTATTAGTTCTTTAAGCTGAAATGAAAAATTAAAATTAATCTTTTACAGTGAAAGTAAACATATAATTTTTGATCTATCTATATTTGATTATTTAATTTTTAACAATATTTTTATTAAAGCTTTGTAGCTCATATTTTATTTTACAGGATGAGTAAATACAATTCAAATGGTTCTGACAGATCCTTTAAATGTTCAGTAGCCAAGACTGTACTGCAATATCAAGGTACAGAATTCGCAGCTTGTTTAATTTGGTGAGCAAGAGTACATGATGTATCACTCATTAACATGCACAGAAACTCCTAGTTTGGTGTCTTCTACTGAGTATAATTAATTTCACAATTTAATCAGATTATTTTTAATAAAGATCACATTTTATAAACTTATCAAGGATAATCACATGCATGTCTTGGTAGGCACAATTACATTAGAAGTATCTTTTAGCTATTTTTAACCTTTGTGTTCCAGTTAATAAGTATAAAATTCAGATTTTGATTACTGTATATTAACAAGAATTTTAATTGTTGGCTAAGTAGCAGAATATGCCTTTTGGCTGAAACAATACATCATTGAAGTATATCTGGAAGCCTTGTCTTCACAGTTTATTTTTCCAAATGAGCAGCCTAGTTGGTAAACAAGATGTTACAGAGCAATGAGAATACATTTCTTATGTGCCCTTCATCCCATTTTTCTTATTACAGCATTAGTGTAACTATTGCAGGCTGTCTGCATCTCCTTATGCTGCAGACAGACTCATCTATGTCCTTGAAAATTTGAGTTTAAAGCCTGGCAAATGGGAATGGCCTTTGCATAGGCCTAAGGGACTAATCCCCACTTAAGCTAAGACTGCATTAAGGCACTCTAAAGGTGAAGGACTTTTAAGGGGAGGGAGCCCTTCAATGTGTGCACATTTTTCAGGCCTTTCACTTCGCTGGACTGGATTAACAGCGGAGAAAAATTATAATCAGCTGAAGGCATCGGACACTCGCAATTTTGTGTGAATAAGTATTCCTTCAAAACAATAAGCTCTGATATTTTATCTTTTATTGCGTATAACGATGGTAAAATTATCATAGTAATTTCCCTGAGCATACAGTTATGACATTTATTTTTTTGTTTTCTATTGAATAATTGTTGAAATTTGTCATGTAGCGACATTTCGTTTGATTAAATGGAAAATATATAATTATAGTTTTGCCAGTTTAAGTTTGGTACTGAAATTATTAGTTAACATAAAAGCTTTGAAAACTTTGGAGGGGGAACACTTTGTGATGTCCTGAAGAGAGCTGACAGATAACAGGTTAAAACTTAAACAGGGGAAGCTAAAATTGGATATAAGGAGGAAGTTTTTTGCTGTTAGGGTGGTGAGGCACTGGAATAGGTTTAGCAGGGAAGCTGTGAATGCTCCATCCCTGGCAGTGTTCAAGGTCAGGTTGGACAAAGCATTGGGTGGCATGGTTTATTGTGAGGTGTCCCTGCTTATGGCAGAGGGTTTGGAACTAGATGATCTTAAAGTCCTTTTCAATCCTAACTATTCTACAATTCTATGATTCCTAATATTAATTTTCCATTTAAGTTACTGCTCCAGGTGCTATAAAATATCTATCTTACTATTAAGAATACTATATTAAGATATCTCTGTTGCTATTAATATCCATGTTTACTATTAGGATGCTCATTCTTTGCTAATTCAAGGGGTGCAGGTTGCTGAGCAAATACAGCAAATACTTACACAGAATTTAACAAATGAAGGAAAAATTAATTATTCTATCCACATTTTCTAACCGCAGAAGTTCAAAGTACCTTACAAATATTGGCAAGATTTCAACATACTTTTTAGACCATTAAATATTATTGTTCCTATTTCAAAAGTAGTGAAATTCAGGGCATATAAAAATCCCTCTTCCTCTAAAAACTGAGGCCTAGACAGATTATTAAACTATTACATTATAATCAAAGAAATCAAGCTATTGTAAAACAATAAACCTTGTTATTTTGAAATTGAAGGACTGCATAGATGAAGAAGGCACAAGCACAACATTTTGTTCTTAAGGGGGTTGACAGAACCCCAGCTATTATGAACCATTGTTATTTATTCTCATCAGCTGAACCAAAAATCTGGATTTAGGAGCACCTAAGGTATGAGCACCTCAGGACTTTTGCTTTAACACTGTTGGAAGAAAAGAGGAGGCAGAATAGTATTTTACTGTAGCTTTAGAATTCCTTAAAGAACACCAGAAATAAACCTGAACATCCCACTGTTGCCTGCCTCTTTAAACTTGGAATAATTCCATAAGAGGATTTTTATTGTTTTTGCAATCGTTTTGCTCATAGAGCTTTTTTTGTTTTGACAAAGAACAAAGATTTCATGGTATATTAAAATCAGCTCATTCTTCTAAGCCCTTTCCTTTGTTTTTTTCATGTATTTTTTAATTTCAGTAATTGCATTATTTCATTTACCAAAAAGAGGCAGAGCATACTTTTCACAAGCTTTCATCTCCTTTATATTGACAACATTGTAGTTGATTATCGCTCTAAGGACAAATGCATTTTTGGTTTACTTGTAAATATGCTTCATCTTCCCTCCTAATCTTTCTTTATGCCTTTCTGTTCTTCATTTCAAAGCACAAAAAAAAGTGCTACTGGTTACTTGGTATAGGCATCAGTTATAGAAATTATATAAAATTTTATGACATACTTTGTAAAGTATTAATACCTATCTTGAAATGGATGTGTATATATGTTGCTGTTATTCTATATTGAATAACACATTTATGAGAGTAGATTAGGTCTCAAAGTTTGTTCTGTTTTTTATGTCTTAATTTTATATCATGAAATTCATTCTTATTCCCATGACCTGTTTGAGTCACATTTAACTAACACACAGGTTTTCCTATTTCATTCTAAGCAAAGAAGATAATTTTGACAGTAATATTCATTAAAATAACTGATGAAATTATCTGAAACAGCATTTACTTTTTATTCAGTTTTAGGCTCTTGAAATGAATCATTTTTTTATTTATTCAAGGCACTCAATCCTTATTTATGAATTATTCATTACCTGCAGTAGCATTTGAAATACTAATTTTTTTGCTTCTGCTTCTACTCAAAGGCCAACCTGGTCCAAATGGCTTCAAATCTCAATCAATTTAAACATGAGTGGCTTCAATCTGCTTGCAAATTGAGACCAGGTTTACTACAGTACAGTCCAGAGGCAATATTTATTTCATTATTAGTTTTCATGGCAGCAAATCAGATAAGATGGTATTTCATTTAGAAGAAGTTAAACTTGATAATTTTTTAATATGATGCTTTCCAGTTAACTGTTACCTTTCCCTTTGTTTCCTTTTTCTTCCCTCAGTTCTCTATCATTTTTTTATTCTTTTTCTATGTCAGATTTGCAAGTGGGGCATAGTAACATAAATTGAAAAGGAAGGGAAAAAAAACTAAAACTGAAAAAATAGGTACGCTGGTTCAATTTTGTTAATCAGTTTCATAATAGGAAGGAGTGTGCTTATTTCTCAGCTTTTCTGGACAAAATACGCTGCTTTTTTCCACCATTTTAACACCATCTTGAAACTACTAATGTCCTTGTTTCTCTTGGACCTTCAGGAAAAAATGGCTTTGGATATCCTGAGATGGGAAGACTTTTGAGAGGTCTCAAAGAGAGTGCTTTTGTACATGTTACTGATAAGAACAGAAGAACTTTTATAAGAAACATAGATATAGCACTTTGGATATATCTGTATAGGTTTATCAGTAACATAAGGAGGACACATGATACTTTCATCAAAGCAATATTGAGTAACCTCATACTGAATTACTTACTGTGTTAGTGGGAACTATTTACATACAAGCCAACAAGTATCTTCTTGCATTAAGATTCCTTATGAAGCTCTAGTGAGGTCAGACTGAGGTTTTCAATGTAAAGTTAATGTTTGACAAACCTGTGGTTGGTGACACTGTACCACAAAAATTATGTCAACTCAATGATAATGAGGAGCATAAGCATTTCAGAGTATGCTGTAGCCTAACTGGTGAGCAGAAATGCGTGTATACAGCAGATGTCTGTAGGGATAAAAGGACAAATTTGCATACATTTACACATCCATTAAAGGAAAAGCTATTTCCACATGCTGAGATACCTTGTTTGTATCCTTTTACTTGCTAAGCCAAAAAGGTTGCGAATACAATAACCGTTGAGTGTCCACCTCATTGTATTGTTTTCTAGATATTGAAAACAAATATTGTATTTTAAAAGTGTAAAATATTTTTTTTGATGATTGCAATAGCATTCAGATTCCCATTTGAAAAGATAAACTTCATTAAAGACATTTTAATAGACCTACCTTTATTAGAAGACTGTATCAGTTTATCACAGTACACAGTACAGCCTGATGTAAGCTAAATACAAATATCAGTGCTAATGCCAATGGAAATAAAAAACTGAACTAGTATAAACGTCAAGGTTAGGACTTTTGCACACACCACCTTTCATTTAATATTATAGTAAAGAGCTAGTTTGCATACTTTTCTCAGATTGTTTAACTTAATCACTAAAACATTATCAATAGGTAGAATTTCCAGAATGAAGCAGCTGCAGTTTTTCTGGCATTACTTTTGAAAGCAGTTCTCATTATGCCTAACGTCCTTCCCTAACCACATTAAAAAAAGATAAAATTGGGATTTTTTTCCTGGACAGGGTTAATTCCTGCATGTGACATGGAATTCCCAACAGACAGAAAGGAGAGCAGGCAAGTTATTAATCACTAGAATCAAATAGTTCTTTAGCAGGAGAGTCTTGAAAACTGTCACGTCATTAAAAAACAAAACAAAACAAAACCAAAAACAAAAAATCCCCAGTGCATTCAGTTTGGTACGGTTGAGTTCTANAATTCCTGCACATGGAATTCCCAACAGACAGAAAGGAGAGCAGGCAAGTTATTAATCACTAGAATCAAATAGTTCTTTAGCAGGAGAGTCTTGAAAACTGTCACGTCATTAAAAAACAAAACAAAACCAAAAACAAAAAATCCCCAGTGCATTCAGTTTGGTACGGTTGAGTTCTAAGGGACTATTGTGTTTCAGAAGTAAGGTTTTTTAATGTGCTTAAATCATCTTATCATTTCTTAGATCAGGTGTGTAAAGAGTAAATAAACTGTGTATTGTAAAGGACAGTTAAGGCTGATTTGTAGGAAGGATCATGTGCATAACCAATAATATTCTATGAGATAATGCCACAAAATATTGATAAACACATCTGACATGCAAGTCCTTGCAGTTAAATGGGCAATAATTCGGAGGTAATTTCATCTGCATTGTCAGTTTTAACATAATGGTATGTATGTATTTTTTTGTAGCTATGTGATATCATCATGATCCATAATGGTGGATGATATATTTTTTATATACTTCTCCAGAAACATCCAGAGAGAAGCTATGTGGTATTCAGCTCCTTGCTGGGGAGAAAGTAAAAAAGGGTAGAAATTAGTCTATTTACCTGGCAGGTCAGCTCTTAAAGCTCATAGTTTAGTGGAGATGGGACAGTGTTTGGGGCATTAAAATCAGCAAGAACAGGAATATAAGGTGTAGTTCTTCCCTCTTCTTAACGCCCCATGCTGGAATTAAATCCAGAATAAAACAAATTACTAATCCCTCAAAAACAACTATAGAGCTCTGGCATATGCTTGTAAACCCTGTTTAGCCTGAAAGGCTTCTCTAATAATGTAGTAAATGATGGGAAGGTGTTACTACTTTTCTCATGAAGATACACTCCCAGTGGGTGGTAATCTGAAAAAAACCTCACTAGATGAGTATTATACTGTATATGTAAGGTTGTGTGCTATTTCAGAATATACAAAGGAAATAACATTAGCTGAACAAGGACTTTTTATTGGGAGTTAGAAGGTGAGAACGTTACACGAGACAAGTGATGGGAGCACACTGCCTGCCTCTGCCTGACAAACTGCCTTTTTGGTTTTTTCCTTTAAAAACAGACTGGCAATAGCTGCCTGGAGTCACAGCATTTTCAGATTAAATGTGCTGATCCTGCTTGCTGCTACTGCACAAGTTTTCCGTGGAAGCGCTTCTGATTTCTATCTGAGAACCTTCAGCTGAGTTCCAGTAGCTTCATTAAGGTAATTGGAATCAGGAGTTATTTACTACTACCCACATTTATTTTGTATAGCATATAGATAAATTATAGTGATAGAGAAAGTTGTTCTTTGGCAAATCCATTGAACTGTGAAACAAAAAGTCATATGACTTTTCCACTTTAAAACACTGCCCCACTCATGTTCAGGCTGTACATACACTTATGATATTTTAATGACTTTGGATAGTCAAATTGAGGCTGATTTTTGTCACTGTCCCTTACCAATCATTACAAGTAAAGATTAGAAATTGCACACACTAGCACTTACTAGGACTTAGCAATATTTCTTTTTTCCCACATCTAAATAAGCTGAAATGGTTGATTAACTGTTGTACACATTAAGAATATTTAGGAAGCATACTGCTATCCTGTATAACATTTTGGTGGCCAAAACAACATCTAAAAATTACCAAGAATGCCACAAGCCACAAAGAGATAATAGTGGTTCTGTCCTTTCACAATGGATTTGGTTGGTTTTACACCACACTGCTCAAGCTGATCAGGAAACATCTCCCATGGCAGCACTAATATTGAGGCCACACCTTCTGAGAAGCTGAGCACAAAATCATGAGTCTGGTTTGGTTGGTTTTTTGTGCATTTGTTGACTTCAGCGAGCTTACACAGTGTGAGATAAAGAATTTGTCTTGGAAAGAAAAGAAAGGTTACTTTTTAGGCTAAAAGAAGTGTTACTTATTTAATGTCACAAGAATAGCTTTTCTCGCTCTGACCCAGTTCTGAGAGTAATGCTTTCTGTTGTCTGCTCAGCAAAGATAGATGAGATATGTTATGATTTCACCATTCTTGAGTCTGACTATCTCATAATCCTAGATATGACCCTGTCAAATTATTTTATATTTCTAAAATTCATAAAATTTTCCAGATGTGTTGACAATATTATGCAGCCTCTGTTGGGCATCTGTGCAAGCAATAGTCCTTTGAACTTCTGCATGCACATAATTTATTTGTTTTTCTTATTTGCCAACATGAGGCCTTTCAAAGTTTGCTTTTTTTTTCTCTCTTTTTTAGATTAATTTAAACTGCTGAATGTGTCTGAATTGCTTCTTAGAACTTTCCACAGAAATAGATTATCCCTAGAGTGATGTGGCAAGCTAGGTTGAGTGGGATTTCTTCTTCATGGCTTCCACGACCTACATGAACCAGGGCAACACATTTTGGCACCAACTTAGGTAAAGAGGATTTTTTCTAATCTTTGAGAAAATAGTGGACGTTTTCTCAGACATAAAAAGTCAAAAATTCATACCTTCAGCCTAGTCTCTTGCAGATGTATTCTTATTCTATTGTTCCTCAGACTTCTAAGAAGCAACTAGCTGCTTTCTGCCAAGGAGCTCTTTGATGCTTGATTCTAACCCAGTTTCCCAAATATCCACAGCTAAGAGAGAAAAAATGCCCAAATTAGCTGAAGAGATAGATGAACATCCCTGTTAAACCATTTTGGATTGCACAGCTTTGTTGCTTATTTTACAATATACCATTCATCTGTCTGTCAGATGTATATTAGGCAAGTCGTTAATGGATTTAGTGAGAACGTATAAGGCTCCACTCTTCACAGCTAGGCTTACAAATCGGTTTGCCTAAAACATTTATTTTCTTTTTATCTAAATGTAACCATGTGTTTTGTAGGCCCTTGTAACTGTTTTCTTAATGTGACTGACTATGCATTAGTATACATATGCATGTATACACATATGCAAAAGTATACAAATATCTTCACATTCTCTTTAACTATACTGATCCAAGCACTATAACTTTTATTTGACTTATTTGCATGTTGTATCTATCAATAACTGATTACTGAATTCTAGATCTAGTAAAATTCTAGGTTTCTAAGTTCACATGATCTTACTGAGAGAAATATACGAAAGACTTTTGTCTATCAGTACCACTTCCATTTAAAAAAATGCAGTCTAGGTCTCTACAGCTCTTCTTGCTTTCTGGTAAGTAACTAGATTTGGTCCAAATCCTGCATTTTTTGCTCAAAGGAAATTAATTATGCTCTTAGGTCTTACCTTCATCTTCCCCTTCTTCTTCTTCTTCTTCTTCTTCTTTTTGAGTCTTACTTATATCTCAAAGATTTAATTTTTGTTTATTTCCTATTGAAAATCATGAAAAGGTAAAAAAAATAAGTTTTCTTTCTAGTGCCTCAGACAATATCCATCATCCCATCAGAACTTGAAGACAAGGCACAGCAGAGAATATAAAATCTCCATGTGGTGTTCTCTGGGACTGTTGTGAAACGCGTGCAGTAAGGATTGCCTGTGTGAGTCAAGACAATTACAATCATTGTGAAGATGATGCTTACAGATTTTTTTTTTCTTATAGAGAGAGTTCTGACCTTTGTTGATGGAGAAACATAATGGGAGACGTAGTGTGTAGTTCTGTTAAAGAAGCTATGTCACAGATGCAGGGCACTCAAAGGTACAAAAAGGTGCTACAAGCTTCTTCAGGGTGCTATAGTTGGATTAAATATCTGCAAATCTTCCTGCTGCTCATTCAGATTACAAATCCATTCAAACTGGAGTGGGCTGAAATTTAGACATCAAGATAAAAGTCTACTACTTTAAAAAATAATTTCAACTGCTAGTGACCAGGATCCTTCAGAATCTTGCTGCTTTTCAGACTTATAGCCTAACATAACACTATGCTGCTTTTGATGCATCAAAACAATTTCTGTCTTAATTAGACAGAGCATCCCATATCCCAATACCTATGCAGGATCCAGAAATAAAACAGATTACTGCCAAAATTCTTTTCGGGAACTCAATCCAGAAAGAAAGTGTACATTTAAATTTGATGTATTTTAATGGTGATTGCTGTTCCAGTTATCACTTTCAAAAAGCTATCAAGGGAGGGGTGGGAGGTGGGGATGTAAGGTTTCTCTTTCTGTGATAGCCTCCTAGCTGGAGTCCTCCCTGAAGGAATGTGGGGGACTGGTGCTTGGTTCCCTTTTCTTCCTGTCAAGTTCAACTCATGTATGCAGGTGTGCCCAAAGGAGCCATATGCTGACTTTCAATCTGAGGTCCTCTGCCTGTCACCATCATTCTTATAGCATATTGAGAAGAAGTGGCATGGGAAGTAGACTAAGGCTTTAATTCCCAAGCCAAGTATTTTTTTCAAATAAATGCTTAGTCATAAAACAAATGCATCAAAATACTGATCTCCAATAAAATACAAGGAAAAGGAGACTGTGTACAGAAATCTCTTTTTAAAACAGAAAACCACAAGTGGTTTACTTGGATTAAAACATGCCCATGGACTATAATCTGTGCCAAAGAACCCCTGAGTAACACTTGGCAGAAGTAATTGAGATGATTCTATTTATTCCAACATCTGCTTGCCAATTTCAGAAAGCTTGGAAAGAAACCAGAAAATATCCCCTAAGACTAATACCATCCCAACAGCAAAGAGGGATGTCAAAGCAATGAGTGGCAAATGGCTGAGTGACACCTGGAAGTCATGCAGACCTTCCATCACATGCCCCAGGGCCATTGACAATAACTAAATTGTTCTCTCTCTGTGGTCAGCTAACACTGCGGAGTTTTTTGTTGGGTTGAGAGGTGGAGCCTGTTCGTTTTCTCTTCTATTTACAAACTGTAGTATCAGAATGCATTCTAAGCAACTGACAGTGGAATTTTTTGTCCTGAGATCTGAACTGACAAGTACCAAATGCACCGGGCCAGAACAGGCTACATCATATATTCGTCACCCAATAACTAGCAACAGATGATCATTTGCATTAAAATAACCTGAGCATTACGCTGTATAAAATATATTGAACTGCACAAGATGTGAGAATTTTTCAAACTTTTATTAGGACAGTTACCTTCTCAAAATAATCATACTCAAGAATGTAATTCTACTTAAAAGAAAACTTCCAATTATTGGGTAAATAAATTATCACCTCTTTCCACTTCTTTAATGCTTTTTAGACTATTATTTGTCTTAAAATCCTTTAATATTATTTAAATAATCTCCATAATACTTTTTTAATGCAGCATTGTCCCAGCTTTACAAATGGACTACTGGATTCA
Organism: Agapornis roseicollis; assembly: GCA_002631895.1. Classification (NCBI taxonomy): domain Eukaryota; kingdom Metazoa; phylum Chordata; class Aves; order Psittaciformes; family Psittacidae; genus Agapornis; species Agapornis roseicollis. The sequence continues at coordinate 16,214 of NDXB01001421.1, forward strand.
CAGACACTTTTAAACCAACATTTTCAAAATTGTCTTCCTAAAATCAGGTTGCTAACATGTAGGTTTGTGTAGTTAGCAGCCTGTTTCAATACTTTCTGAATACAGATAAATTGTAATTCATTTCAATAATAACTCCTGTTATTCAGCTGCAGTAAAAGTCAGGATGCATTTCTCAGTGATGGAATATGAATCAGAGAAGAGAAATGAAGCACCGTGTTCCTACATCTACCTAGGCTCCTAATTTAACTGCCACATTAACATCAGCTGAAAAAAAAAAAAAAAAAAAAATAAAAAAATTCCCTTTCTTCCT
>NDXB01001422.1:1403-16771 GCA_002631895.1 Agapornis roseicollis
CCCCCCCCCCCTTTTTTTCTTTTTGGGAAAAACTTTATTCCATTGGTGATTTTTTTTTTAACTTCCCCTCTCTTCTGTTGTTCAATCCCTAGTTTAAGGAAGAAAACACTGTAGAGCATTGTCCTTTTACAAGTATGTTTGTTCATTACTGTGAGCAATGGATTGTGAGTTTTTTCACACTTCCAAGAATGTGAAATTTTAGTATTCTGTGTCCATTGTTGCATTGTGGCTCTTGGGTTTCTGTTACCTTTAATCAGATACTCTGCATTAAATCCTGAGATGTAAATCTAAAAGTTATCCTTATTTTGAGTTTTTCTGACAGAGAATTGCAGTGTGCAGTCACTTGCTATGTGGTTCATAGTGAGTAAAGTTTATCGCATGTGGCTTTGAGTTTGTTTTTAATAATCTAGAGATATCAATTGCACTCTGCTTGGATGTCGGTGTTCTTTATTGGATCTTGATTTCTCTGTTAGGCTTCAAAAATATATTATGTGAACATCTATTGTTGCAGAAAAATAAACATAGTTAGAATGGGAACAAAGGCAAAATTATGCATGACATATTTCATATTTTGTTCATTTTATTTTGTTCCACATTGTGAATTTACGATGTACCCTTACCTGCACTTCTAGAAAGCAATTTTTAATTGGTTGACTTTTGTAGCCATATTTTGTAGGTAAGTTTGGATTGATAAGTAATTTTGCAGGAGGAGGGAGCTGCAAGACACACTAGGAGAGGAATCTCAGGCAAAGTGATTTGCTTGGGAGACAGTGCAAAAGGAAGACAGAAAAATTAATGAAGAGAAAACTGGATATGGAATCACTGGTGCAGCAAAAAAAAGAATAAAAACAACTGAGCAGAAGAAAAGAATGGTCATACAGGAAAGGGATGAACTCTGCAGAGACCTCAAGGCAAGGCACTGATTAGATGCACTAGTGAAGCATAAGCCAGTGAGAGAAATAAAAGGAAGTTGAATCAAAGGGATGAGCCAGAGAGACCACAATGAACTTTTCAGTCAGGTGAACTGGGGTAAAGTAAAAAGACCTCAGCACCAGCCTCACTAGTGAGCAGGGCTGAAGAGCCCACAGTGACAGTGTGATGGTTCACTGTGAGAGGCAGAAAGATGCACTTATAATATATTAACTGTGCAGCTTAGTGTTTGCAGAACCAGACAATACTCAGATGACCAACATATCTAAATAAATGTTATTGTAGTCCAGGAGATTTTAGAAACTGTAAAGCATCATTAAATTATGTAAAATGCATTTTTGTATGCTCTGACTTGTAGGGAGCAATGACATAACCCAATGGTATAACATCTGATAGAGGAGGATAATTTGAAAACCAAAACTGTTTTATTATAAAAGAATGTAATTCAACAATCAAAAAAGATGTGTTGTAAAATACTCGTATATATAAAAAAGAACACCTGTTATGGTTTAAACCCAGCCATGCATCTCGTTCACTCACTCAACACCCCCACCCCCCCCCCTTTCTTGCCCTCCCCCTGTTCCCGGAGGGATGGGGAGAAGAATCAAAAGAATGCAGCTCCCACAGGTTGAGGTAAGAACAGTTTAGTAACTAAGGTATAACACAAATCACTGCTGCTACCACCAATAATAATGATAAAGGAAATAACAAGGGAAGGGAATACAGCATCTCACCAACCACCAACAGATAACTCACGACACCCTGCCCAACCAAGCACCGACCAATACCTCCTCCAGTCCCCGAGAGCACTGGCCCTTCCAGGTAACTCTCAGTTACATCCTGGGCATGATGTGCTGTGGTATGGAATACCTCTTTGGTCAGTTTGGGTCAGGTGTCCTGTCCCTGCTTCCTCCCAGCCTCCTTTCCTCCATGGCAGAACATGAGACTCAGAAAGTCCTTGGTCAGACTAAACATTTGAGCAGTAACTAAAAATATTCCTGTTATTAGTTCCGTTCCCAAGCCAAAAGTCAAAAACACAGCACTGCACCAGCTACTAAGAAGAAGAAAAAATGACTGTTACTGCTGAACCCAGGACAACACCCTAAGGTAGTTTCTAGACAGCTCTTTATTTCAGTATCCTACTGCACAGGACTGGAGATAGTTTCATAACATATATGGATTAAGTTTCTACATCCACAAATTCTTTTGTCTTCTTTTTATCATGATGCTTCTGCTAAATCACAACTTTTATCAGTCATAAGATTAGAAGTATGCATTTTATGTGCAGCATGAAACAAACCAATGCATAAGGAAAACAGATGCTTCTGAATCATTCTTAACATTATTTAATATTCTAATAACATATATGTTTTTAATAAAAATCAGGTACTACCTAAGGTTTATTTGGTTTTTTAATAATTCTGAGAAATTGACTTAAGATTTACTTCTAAGAAGTCTGTAATAAATTTTTACTATTTTTTTTCTATCCTACCTTTCAAAGAAACATACCAGAGGTTTTCATCTAGCCTCATTTACACAGCTACAGTGTCAACAACTTCACCTGACCTATTTGTGTAGCTCCCTATTATTTTCAGTAAGATATATGGGCATTTCCAGAATGCATCTCATCCTGATGAAAAGATCTAAAACGAGTTGCATGAGTCACAGTGTGAGTGTCTGTTCCTGTGAATAGGTGCCAAAGGGAGCCTGCGTATTTCGGGTGACGACATCCAACATGTAAGTAACTGAAGGGGAATGAAATCCATTCCGGAAGCCTGGTGACACTAGTAGATGAAAGTAAAAAAAAGGCTATAATGAGTAATAAGAGACTATAGAAGTAGCACGGGCAGATCTTCATGTGGCAGCAAGTTACAGGAAAGAGCAAATCCAGGAAAGGAAGTTCATGTTGAAGTTCCTAAGAAGCTGACAGACAGGAGCTCAAGCCACAAATGCCACAAGCAGAAAATGGCCAATAAAGTTTCACATCAGGCAACAGTGAACGAGAGAAAATGAAGAGCCTATCAAAATGCTCAATGGAAAATGGGAAATGGCAAGTATGGGATAAAATGGACAGGTGTCCCTTTGCTGAAACCAGCGAGAGTGGGCATGCCTTCTCCACTTGCAGGGCAATGATTTATGCTCCTCTGTCAGGTTTATTGGGAAGGAGAAAGCAAAGAGGTCAGAGCACCTCTGCCCCGTCAGCACTGCCTGGTGAAATATGTGAACTCACAGGCACAGGGCAGAGCAGCAACTCTGATATTATGCAACTTCCCTTCCAGTAATGCTGCTACCTCTAGTCTGTAACCCATGGTCACTTTAATAACAGCTTCAGCAATCTGATTTGCCCTAAACTTCCTTATAGTGAAAGGGAGTATATTTTTCCTTTGGCTGTCTCTGTGGTCAACTACATTATTCCTATAATAGCAGTCTTTATCAAGATCCAAATTTTGATCCAAATTTTCTGTCACGGTTGTGCAGTTCTTTGATTACGTGGGTTTATTTCACATCCTTAACATTATTTAAATGCAGAGGAGTGGGGTTTTTTTCACATTAATTTTCTTTTCTTAGATTTGTTCCTTTCTTTTTTTTCCCCAGTAATTGCAGCAGAATTAACTGCATTGTTAGAGTTAGAGTTCTGAATACAAATAAGAGGGCTTTTCCCTTTCTTTTTCCTGACTACATTTCTATTACTGCAATCACAAGTATTGTTAACAACATTAAAGCCCACAGCAGATGTGAACCAGGCTATAGTGAGAGAATATTTTGATTCTACAGAAAGGTTCAGTACTGAAACATAATGTTCTTGCTTCCCAGCTATTACAGGGCAAACTAGCATGCACTTTTGAAAGTTAATATCTAATTTTCTAGATGCCTGCTGCCAATTTGTTTTCATTCTACTTCAATATAGTACGCAATAAGAAGGGATTTTGCAAAGATTACTACTGGGCTCATTATTATTGCACTAGTAGTTCTGGAAAACAAAATACCAAAACTCAGCTGATGATGACACAGTTACACAACAAAACCGGCTGCCTGGCGCTCAGAGCCTGGAATGAGACCCTAGAGAAGACCTCGGGCTCACGCCCTACAACTTAAATAACTCCAACTTATCTTTTATGCTACGGCCTTAGTTTTATTGCAAAACTGGATTTATGTTAGGAGCTGCAAGGCTGCGCGGTCTTTAACCTCTCCTTTTGCCCAGTGTTTGGAATACAAACTAGGCCAGAATGACAACTGAAAGCTGCTGCCATCTGATGGCTGCAGGAGAGCCCACGCAAAACAAGCTGCCTGCGAGCAGGTGGAAATCCAAGACAGCTACTGCCACCGCACAAACCTGATCCCTTTGGAGCTAAGGACAGTAGCAATTTACTGGCCATGGCACCTGACCATGACACTCACAAGCACCTTGTGTTGCATCTTCCCTCTCCCCCTGTGCACTCCCTCAGCTATCATGCAGGCAATGAATAAAACCAAGGGGTTTGGCTTTTGTAACACTGTAGGAATTAGCAATATATTTGTACTTTCAGAGAGATTTGCCTATATCAGTATAGACAGATGGAGCTGCTGGTTCCTCAACAGAAAAAAGGAGATTCCCTTTTCCCTGGGAGATTTCCTGCAAAAGTGGAGGTTGGCTTGGCCCCTTCTGTTGCCAAAGATGGTTTACTAAATATGACCTGGAACCATACTTGAATTTCAAGTTGACGAAGTCTTTGAAATTTTACATCATATGTAGCATTTTGGTTCAACTATATTCCAGTTCTCATCCACACTTATTCCATAACATCCGTCTGAAATGTACCTTGACCTTTCAAGGTTGAGGTAAGGATAATCATGATTAACCAGCAGTTAATGAAAAGTAGGGAAAATTAAAGAAAAAAAAACAAAAGTCTTAGAAACCCATCCAAAATCTGTAAAATTCCATGAAAGAATTGCATGAAAATTGGTCCAATTTTAAACTATAAAAAGCACTTTGCAATACCTTCTCTACCACGAGTTGGTATAAGCTAAGCATTTTCAGTAGCACTGAAATGCTGTTTCCTTTTCTAATTAAGGAAAAGAGCTTTCTAGGGATGTCTGCAGATTAATACAAGTTGCTCTGAGAAGATGCCAAATTATAGTGGAAATATGTTTGTTCCCAGTGTGAGTAGAAGCACTTGAGATCATAGCTGCTTAGAGGAGCTGACGTATCAGATGCTGGCACAAATGCTTCCTGTATTCCTTCAGATAATTTAGCAACTCTAGACATTTTACTCTAGGCCAATTTTTTTAAATAACACTCAGAGGTAATGAATTTATTAAAGTCCAGGACCTCTGTGAAGGAATACTTACATGACCACAAGCAACCCAGTTACCATGATTTGAGGAGATACCTTCCCCATCTTCAAATGGAGTTGAGCCAGCTGAATGTGCTCCTCAGTCCACTGCAAAGCAAACCAGCACTGATGGATCTCTTCCCAGTTTTGACAGTATACTTTTTGCAAATTCTCAGTCCTCTTACTTATGACATGGGTATATATTAATCTTTTCCTTCACGTGGATTAAGCAGAAGTAGCTGTGAAAGACACAAATGCATTTGCAGACAGCAATGGAAGATCTGGGAATTGAAATGCCTGGTTTCTGGCTCAGCAAAAATTCCTTATTTGGAGCACAATGTAATAAAGACTATCTTTCTAATTCTGTATTTAACTAAGTCTACTCATTTTCCCCTCACACATTTACCTTCAGAGGAAAAAGCTTGTTTGTATATTAAACTAAAAAAAAATGGGAGGAAAATATTTTCACAGAGAAAGTATGTTGTTCTTGTCACACAAAAAAGCACCACACAGTGACTACTGAAGATGAGGTGTGGCATTTATGTGTACAAGTTCATTGAAAAAGCAGTCCATGGCAGAAGTTTGAACCACCTTTCACTGCTGCCTAAGCAGATGAGGAAAAGTCTGCATAAATGGAGACTTCTGTCTATAATAAATGTGAGAGAAGAATAAAGCACGAGATGCACCCCTCCACAAATGAACATGCTTCAGAAAGCCTGTGAGCTTTTTATCTCCCTCACGTACACTTACATTTCTAATGCCACAGGGGTGTATATTAAATTAAGGATTCTTGTATATGCAATTATAGTGTTTCAAAGAGTTTGTTCAGCAGCTGTTGAAAATAAGTATCAGCCACTCTGGGCAATTAGATTTCATAGCTCAAAACGACAGAAGGAGCATTCTCCATTAGCACAAGCGGTAGGGAAGCAGATATTATCTGAACTTGGAAATTATTCTTGCTAAAGCAATATTGGAAAGGCCATTGTCACTTGCCAAATAAAATTACTACTTTTAAAATAAATATTAATTAATGTTATATACTAGGGGGATGAAGAGCTTCTGAAAATAGTAACTGCTCTGCTTAGCCGTGTTGCATATCTGAAAATTCATTTAGGTTTTCAAGGAAAAAGTCTTTCCTTTTTTAATATTTTTGTACCATTCCCAGTACAACTGAGCTCTAGTAGCTGTTGATAGGCTTTATAATCTATTGCAGGATTGATTCCTTTACTAATATAATGATAGAAAAGCTAGTTGGTTTCATTTTCACAGCAAAACAGGAATTTCAGTGACCCCAACAACATTCCCACCCTCCCTCCTAAATCACAGGTTGAATAAACATTACCTATTGTCTAAAATTATTTGGTTGAACAGGAAAACAAAGTCACCATATGTTTTTCATATTCAATAGATCTCCAGATGGTATGATTAACAATGTACTGTAATTACATGATCTATAAAATTGACATTATTTACCTTAATTACATAAACCCATAATTAATAAAGAAGGTTGCAGAGATGCTTTCTGTCATCAGCTACTATCTTGTCATCCAGAAAGACATGTGCAATATCTGCACAGCTGTGTATAGTTGCAGGTGAATAAATGGTGTCACATCAAGTCTTGAAAAATACCTAAGGCGCACACAAAAGATATGGTATGCACAGTTTCGGTCACAGGTAAGGTGAGATCTTGAATGTAAAGGTACCCTAAAAGTAAAAATAAGATAAAGGATCTCATCCACTGCCCAACCCTAGAGGGAAAGAAAAACAAAAAAAAAGAAGAGGTATAGAAAGGCTCTGCTGCCTCATTACCCATAAATCAGGGGTGGCAAAGCCCAGCAAGTGGAGTAACATGTGGCCCCAGATCCAGGGTGACACTGGGAGTCCTGAGCTTTATGAACTGCTCTGTGGAATAAGCTTTACAAAGACAAGTGTACTTTAAACATTTATCTGTATTCCTCTCATATTTTTCTGTAACACTGCTTTCCATAGACTTCAGCTATATCCTGCAATATATAAGGAGGAACTGGGCTACCTAATGTTAGTGTGCTTGTACTTCCCCATTGCTTCTGCAGGAAACCAGGGTATGCCAGCCCTGAGCACCTGAGCTTGGTTCACTCATCACCCTCCTGACCTTAAAGCCCAGAGCAATTCTAGCTCCTAAATTGGGTACCTAGGGCACATCATTTGAATACAGCCCTTTATTCCCACTTTCAGATTAACACACTTGCAGTTAATATCCACAATGTACTCTAGCACTGCCTGTCCATGACAGGAACACAGGGAGAAACATTCTCTATTGTGCTATTTTACATCTTAATCTTACAATTTATACTTTTTTCCATCTGCCATGCTCTGGGCATAAAGATCAAGCCCAGAATACTTAATTTCTTACAGAAGTGCTCCTTTTTGTGTTTTCCTCATAATTTCAGGCTAATAGCTATTCTGCAAAATTTACAGGTCTGTCCTCCATGTGCTATCTTAGGATTCGCATGCATAAGCCTTATCACTGTTAATGGTGCTGGGAAGGATGTTCATAAATCCTCACATAGAGAGATGAAATAATGGGACTCTTAAGACTTATTTATTTCACACTGGAAAACATGTTATAGTTATTGCAGTAATCTCTACAGCTCTGGTTTTGTATATGAAAGAAAAAGGTATTCCATCTATTGCTGTGTAAATTCATTTAATGATTACTGTGAAATTCAGAAAACCTTTGCTATAAAAAATTTTTGATGCATTTTAAGTGCTTCTTATTATAATATGTAGTTTAACTGGTAATTAATGCTTCCTTTTTTGCTGCATATATACAACATTCTTTTCTTTAAATTATCTTTCATACAGTCTAGATACAGAGTATGCCATTTTAGGTTAATAAAATTAGACTCCTGCAATTGTTCTTCACAGAAGACAGTGATAGCATTAATCATTCCTTCAAATAGTTCTTCCAGACAATGTAGTGTTCTTCCAGTAAAATGTACAAGATGTTCCTATTGAACATTTCATTAACTGGTTACCTTAGTACTCTTTGGAGTATATTTACCACAGCATCTACATATATGTAAAATATTTACAGCTTTGCTTTAAACTCTTCATATAGTGGACCTGATATATAGATTTTCCACCTTTTTTTTTTTTGCTGCTGCAAGGTCTTATGTATGCATTATACTATAGGTGCATAGTCCTGTTTTGAATTTCTGCTATACTCTATCCCATTTATTTTCTATGTAAGCAGCTGAAAAATGTGGGTCAAGGGTAAATCTTAGAGTAGTGGCAGTGAACAGTGAAAGCTGAACCTATCTGATCTGGTAGGTGTCAGTAATCATGTGAGCTGAAATTGCTCTGGATCAGATGTCAATTCTATTTGAATATTTGGAGAATCAGCAAAGTGAGCTTGCTGCTAGCTGATAAATATTTGTTAACTACAGTGGTTAATGTTTGACTCAGGGAGGAGGTCTAAAGGTACAGCAAGTTATTAAACCCCTGTTTTTTTAAAGTAAAATGCTTTTCTGGTTTTCAGTAGCTGATGACAGCAAATCAATACCTTAGGATATGTTCATATATTCATCGGTTCAGCAAATACACTTTCTTGAACTTTAGTCTGGAGGCTATCTAACTTCAGTAGGAAGTATGGTTAACAGGGTTTAGAAAAACACTGCAGCCTGAAAACATTTTGTTTTCTGAAAAACAGAAGGGTGTTGCCCCTTGCCCTTTGTTAAGATAGTTGTTCAAATATTTAAGTTTCTGAATGGACCAGAGAGCTTAACCAGTAGATACCTCAGTCCCAAGTGTGCCCCTATCTGTGTCACACCATCCCAAAGACATCTGCAAGGGCTCAGAAGCATAGGACATTTTTGAGTTACACTTTTGCAGAGATGAGAGATCCAAAGTGGGAAATGAGCAGAGAATCTCAGAAAAAATGCAAAAAAGCCAAAGATGCAGTCAGAAAATGTGCAGAGGATACCCCTATGACAGACAGGGAGAAAGCAACATTTGACCTCATTGCTAGCAGAAGAGGGTGACTTTCAGAGCTCCATCCCCCCCACCCATGCATGAACACAGTAGCTGCCACCAGGCACTGTACCCTCATCAGCAGTTCCCTTTGCAGTTATCCTATCTATGTGATAGCTCATCATGAGGATAAGACATCTGACCAAGGGAACCACCCTGCATTTTCATAACTGGAGCCTGTATCAGGTAAACGGATGCTGCAGGTCTGAGATGCTGCAGGTTGCAGGGGGTTCCCAAGGGGTAACCATGCTCTCAGTCCACTAAGTGTGTGTGGAGGTGAGGGACAGCACCAGAAGCCTGGCCCAGTTACAAAGCCCCAGTGACCCTGGGAGGCTTTCCAGGTAAGGCAGGATTTCGAGAATTTACCAAAATTGTCACAGCATTTGCACAGGCCATGACCGCATGTCCCACCATGCAGCACTCTTCTGAGCAAGCTGGAGTGTTGTATGGTACCTGCTAAGGGAAGCTGTGGAAGGTGGGAAGAAAGGACCTAACATCAGTGTAGAGAGGAGCAAACAGCAGTTGTGTTTTGGATTAACATCTGGGATGTAAGCAGAATGAAGGTATTTATGTTAAAGTCAGGATTTCATAGGATTGCGTTCAATCTGCACAATCTGATTTGCATAGGTGGTGAAATCCTGCTACTCCTTTTGGCTTCAATATTTAGACCAGGCATATTATACCATACAATATGGATTGAAAAACACAGAATTTGCAACAACCATTTTTCAGAACCTTCCTTTGATGCAAATGCTTATACACCTACACAAAATGAGCCATCTCCATAGGAACCTCCCAAACCTTATGTCTTAAATAACTGCTTTAAAGGGCTTATCCTGAGAGTTATTGAGGACACTCATCTCATGCTGTCTCCTAAAATAACAATAACTCTAGAAACTGCAGTGCTATTTTCCACTGTGTATTGACAAAAGTATAGCTATTCAACTCTGATTAATGTAAAGAGTTCAGTATTTTAATAAACTGAAAAATAAAGCCCTTTACATATCCAAATCTTCTTTAGCTTATTTTGTGTATTTTGGCATCTGAGCACACTCAGATAATACACAGGCAAACTTAAGTGAACTTCCACTGAATTAAACATCAGATATTGGTCTCAGACAGTCATCTCTTTCTCAGTAGTCAATGGAGAGAATCAGGTACTTGCAGGCAAATATTTATTCTGCATAGTTCAGATACCTTCTATGAACACACTTTCAAGGAAGCCTCAGTGAGTAACTCAGGTGAGATGCCTAACTTCTCGATGCAAAAGTTAGGTGGGATGAGTTCTGTTTCTTGTACTAGTCAACTACTAGAGGTATAGCCTCTGTGATCCTAGCTAAAACCAACACAATGTAGCTGACGTTGCTCAGTTCCTATAAAAACCCATTAAACAAAAGCTCTTTGTAGGGTAAAATATGTAAAATAATCTTCAAATATGAATAGCAAATACATGTGGTGAGTAGGTAGCATTCTTTAAAAATCTGCATTATAAAATCTTTTCTTGATTGTGGGAAACAGCTTATTCAAATCTGTATCTCTGTTTACTGGTTATAAATACATAATCCTTGAAATCAGCAGGAATTTAGGTGCTTCCTGACAGCAAGGTAGGGTAATACAGGATGTAACACAGGGCTCAACACTATGAGGTATCGAAAAGTGCTGAGCGCCTTCAGTTCTCATTGACTGAAGCAGAGCCCAACTGAATATTGATGGGCCTTGGAGCTCTCCAAGCTCAGATCTCAGGGAGCATGTCCAGCATCTTCACCCAAGATGTGCCTACATGAGAATTGACTGGAAATTGTAAGAGGGTGTTTGCTTCTTCAGGCATTGGGAAGAGTTGTCAAGACAAAGCTTTTATCTCTCCAAATCTCACTTCATGCCTTGGCCACTAGCTTTATAACATCTTATATTACACCTAATAGGCACTGTTAGCACAAAGTGTCTTGTTTAAAAGCAGTGTCATTCACAATAAGTTGAAACCAAAAACTACACTTTTAATCACTCTTTGTAACTCTGTCAGCAAGTATCCTTTCTTAAAACAGGTACCAGGTGGCTGTCCTTGAGCTTCATGACTACTCTGAGTTTCATCTTTCAAACTGGAGGTTTTTCTTAACGGAAAAGGGTAGGTTTAGGTTCAGTTTTAGGTCTGTGCTTCATATCCATAGCAATGTGTAGACATGCCTGAAGGTTTACAAAAAGTTAATGAGCCACATATTAGTGCCACAAGATCACTGAATAATTTTTTTGGGGAGGAGTTCCAGCCCTGTTCAAAGCAAAGCTATTTTCAGAGCTTCAAACAGGTTGGCCAGAGCTATGTCCAGTGGGTTTTTGAAGAACACTCAGGGATGGAGATGGAAATACCTCCCCAGATGATGCATTCCAGTGCATGATGGCTCTCCATGTGAAATTTCCATTTCAAAATAATTAAAAGAGCTCCTTCACCGGCCACCTCCATAAAACAAAAACGAAACAAAACTTTCATTTCAAACCAGCTCTATTTGCTGCTCCTGCAAATCTATACAGCTTAATCCCAAAGCAGCTAAAAGGAATGTAATACTCAATATCAAGGGATAAATAACAACTATTAGGTACAGAACTGAAGACTATCTCAGATTTACTTCTCAGCAAGGATTTTTCTCTGACTCAGTCCTGAAGCCATTACTCAGGAATGCTTCCCCCACTGACAACGTCCCAAAACAGCTAGTATCAATCTGCCTGGAAGGCAAGCAGAGCTGTCGTGCCATGTTGCCATGAGCAATAAAAGGAGAGCAATAAAGCAGATATCTGCTAAGGATTAGAGCGCACTGGAGAAGTAAGTGTTGGTGATAAGTATGCAGGAGTTTAACCCTACAATATCCAAGGAACTTAGGAGCATATGATCATTTACATCTACCTTTATATTAAAGGATGTAATAAATTCCATGTTCAGTTGGGTGAAGGGTTTTTGGTGGTTTTTTTTTTTTTTAATTAACTTGTGATTTGATTGCCTGTGGCTTTTCAAGGATCTCACTGACAAGCCCAGTTTGAGAAAGCATTGAGCACTGGCCATTTGGAACTACCCAGCCCTTTCTAGTTGCTGAGAGTTATGCAACTCAAACCACTGTTCACTTTTCCAGAGAGAATTTAGCTTGTGACCATGAGAATATTCATTGATTTGAAAAGAGAATAAAAATTAATCTCACTGGGTAGCAATGCCCTCTATGAGCAGCTTCAGGCATCATCTCCCACAGACATCCACTCTTTTGACCCAGAGGATAGCAGCTTTCCATAATCACCCACAACTCTAGTTAATATGTAACATAACGTATGTGTAATGAGAGACTAAGGCATAAAGGGGAAAGGCTAGTTCTGCTTCAGAAAAGCTTTGATGATGCAGTTTCCACAATCTGCTCTACTGTCTTGGAAGTGCACACAGACATTAAATTTTATTTTCTAATTCCACTAAAGCCATGTTAAAATGAGTAGGAATAAGTTTCAATTACCAAGGCAAAAAAGGGAGTGTTGCTTTTAATAGTTTGCCTAGCCACATCAATGTTTTTATATATGATTTTAAATCCTGAAAAGACTTCTTTTGCATCATCCCAAAGCAAGTGCAGGAAAATAATGGGACCATTTTGCTCAAACCAAAGGTGATCTTGGTGTAATATAACAGTTTTGTTTCTTCTACCTGCTGGCTGCATCTGCCTTATGCTAGATCACAAACTAACTGGTAGAGACCATCTTTCTCATATCTTTGTTTTCTACTTAACAGAGCAGGAGCCAGGGATCTATAGATGCTACAGAAAATGGTACTGAAAAATACTTGTTTGTATACTAAGAAATGTGACAGCAGTAAACATGTTTTTAAATGTTTTGCCCTGCAGTTAGAATCCATGTTTGCTCATCTCAGCAGAGCATGTTAGCTGAGGTTCAGTGACTCACTAAACTATAGTCACAGGGGCTTTTTGTGAGCTTAGAGTGTGGACAGAGGTTGCTTGTGTCTGCCTTCAGTGCACGCATGGGTGTAACCCAAGACTTTTGTGGGTATCAGTCTAAATTCTAGAGCTGCACAGATAATGGATCTTTATCAGCATGGCTGTTGAGTCAAAAAGTGGATGTGTGTACGCTGTGGAAGGTGGCAGCCAGCAATGTGCAAGCAATGTTACTTGATTCTGCTTTAGCATTAAATGTTTAATTTGAAGGGAAGCCTTCAAGTCAAATAGTCCTATTTCTGACAGTTCTGGGGAGTTCTACTGCTTATGTGGAGCTACAAGCTCTGGCCGAACAGTAGCAGCAAAGGTGTCTGCTCCTGTACGTTGCAAACAAGACCTGCTACTGGCATTACAAGAATCTTGACAGCTGGGCTTCTATGCAAGGTTAGAAAAGGTGCAAACTGCAGCTGGCAGTGCAGCAATAGCTCTTGTGTTCCACCAGTTACCTCCTGCCAGCACTACACATTGCAGACGTGTTACTGAAGCACTTTTGGGGAGTTCCTCTTATTTCCAATGTAGATGAGACCAAGGACAGATTTATCTATATATCTTCAGACTTTCACACTTTGGAACTGTGTGGTGCAATGAGTGGTCTAAACCATGAAGTAGGAGAATCACTGCACATCCCATCTTTTCCTTCTCTTACATTACTTTTACCTTCTCTATGCAGCTCTAGATGCATCTACTTCTGACCAAGCATAACTCCAGAATACCAACTTTCACCAGGCCACTTAAAAAGCGTTTTTTCTGCTTTATGTTAGCTAGACAGTTTTAACATTAAAACTACCAACTAGGGCCCATTCTTTCTTCATCAGCTACGTTTCTGATAAAACTATCACAAGAGGTGGTGGCAAAAGCCACAGCTTGTTCCTAGCCTCATGGAAAGGAGCTCATAGGAAAAGCTGTTGGTCTGGCAAATGAAGCCTGGTGTACTTACTGCATTCCTGATCAGCCAGTCAGATGCATCAGACACGGGTGTAGAAAGTGCACATCACCTGTGCATGGTTTGATTTCAGCACACTCATGATACAAAGTTGTTCTGAGCTCACACAATAAATCCCAGTCTTAAAACTTGTTGTATGAGCAAAAAACTACGCAGCTTGTTAGAATTGGTTTGTGGTTTAGGATAGCTACTTGACACTCTCTTTGTCATCATTGATCTCTTTCCCTTTGTTGTTGTTGACATCTACATATAAAAACCAGTTCCTGACATTTCCAAGTTACTATTCTTAACAGATTGCATCATACTTCCTACGGGCAGTGTGAATTATTTGGCCAGCCCGAGGCAGGCTCTGCCTAAGGCACCCAGGGTGCTGGAAAGCTAGTGAGCTCAGCACCCAGCATGATTTGGCCCTGCTACAACAAGGTGACCTGGCGAAGGAGCAACCCAGCAGCCAGCACAGCTCTTTCAAAACAGGTGACAGTGTGATCATGTCATTTCCTTTCCCCCAGCAGCCTGGCAGCTGCCCTCCATGCTGGATCAAGAGCTCTGGCCTCTGGCCAGAGCAGGCTTGTGAGATCCTACTCCAAAGGTCAAACACCGTTTTTGTCAGACATAAGGAAGAAAAGAAAAAGAAGAAAACCAAACAAACAAAAAAATAAAGCAAAAAAAGCATTGAATGCATGTCTCTGGAAGCAGATGTGTGTTAAATGTCAAATCCAGTTGTTGCAACTCAGTGCTGTTGCAATCCTGCAATAGCAGCAAGCAGATACTCAGTGGGGACTCAGAAAGGTGATGTGCCTAACATTTGAGGAAACAACTAAGAAACCACCACGTAAAACAACTTGTTCCC
Source organism: Agapornis roseicollis (assembly GCA_002631895.1). NCBI lineage: Eukaryota > Metazoa > Chordata > Aves > Psittaciformes > Psittacidae > Agapornis > Agapornis roseicollis. The sequence continues at coordinate 16,422 of NDXB01001422.1, forward strand.
ATAAAACTGTTAATGGAACAAAAAGTGTTATTACATAAAACATACCGGAAAATGTAACAAACTGGGAGGATTTCTTCACAACCCGACATATAACGTGAAAGTTTTTGAATGGCATAGTTACACCAGTTCCAATAACATTTTAGAAAACAAGAGTTCTACCCATATGTGATCAAATAGTCACAATTCCATCACATTGGTTATTTAGGTAAGAAGATTTCCCAAAAGTTTATATCCTAAGCTTTCAAGGGTTGATTTTTTTATTGCTTTCCCTAACTAATAGGAAAAGTTTTCTCCTTAGACCATTTTCTTTTTCATTTCAGCCATTTAAAAAAAAAAAAAAAAAGAAAAAA
>NDXB01001422.1:16904-45775 GCA_002631895.1 Agapornis roseicollis
AAAAAAAAAAAAAAAAGAGAAAAATGAAAAATGTCTGCTTAAACCTCTTTTTGAAAGGCCATACCTCTGAACAGTACGATCTTATTTGCAAAAGCATACCTTTTCCTCTCTAATAAACTGCCAACCCTATGTAATCTGTACTGTGTTATTACAAGATCTCTATTCAATGGAGTCTTGAAACCTAACAGCAGAATACTGTGAAGAAAGAATTTGCTTACGATGTGCATTCTCTGTCCCCTCAAATTCCCCGAGTATCTGTCTGTCAGAAAACAACTGGGGCAAAGAACTTATGAAATGATGGTGATTGCTTAATGAAATGGAAGGCATCATTCACACTTGCCAAACGATTTAATGAGCAAGTTAAATTGTGGCATGTAATTGTATCTTATAGTCTGCTTTCTGAATGGGACATTTTTAATAATTTTCTCCTTACTAAGATTTTTTTAGGTAATGTGTCTATGCTGAGCCTACAGATATGAAAGGGTTGTATTTACATTGTGTTATGCTGGGACATCATATAGCCTAGATAGTGCCACACAAGCTAGGTTTCAAGCTGGAATTCATGTAGCTGTACCAGCAAAAATGCTCTGCTGTCCATAAAATTATGCCAATGCAGCTCTTCTGGGATTCACTCTTGTGTCAAGTCTCTACATGGCACTGACCAGACATAGCTAGACATAGCTAAAAATAACATGAAAACTGAAGTATGAGACTTGTATTAGCAGACAAAGGTAAGCACAGCAATGCAGGATAGAGCTATACCTTGGCTTTTCAAATGTAAGAATGCTTCTTTATGTCTACAGAAAAGATTGATATTTCTTAGGTCAAACCATGCAAAATTTTAAATTGGCCTTTGGGAGAAATAAGATTGGACCTTTTGAGGATATATAAAAGAAAACACAACATACAATACAATCTCTTTCAGAATGCTGAATGTCTCCTAACATCAATAGGAATCTAGACTGCAGATATAGATCTCAAAATAATACAGAAATTGAAAGACTTCCCAAATGATGCATGAGAATGATGAATAACTTCCTTTAATCGGTGAGATTATATGCTGCTGCTAGAACAAGTGTGGTCTAAGCCGCATGACTACTGTCGTCTCAGCAGATGAATGGACAAATGAATGAATGAACGAGTGAATGAGTGAGTAAATCATTACAGGATCTATTACGACTAGACACAGTGTTATAATGAAGCCTGAAAACAGTCTGAGATTTCTTATGTACCTGATTGATCACCACTAAAATGAAGAAGCAGTTATACAGTCTTTTACAGGAAGCTTTTTACATGAATATTCGCTTTTATGTTTAAGATTAATTAGCAGAGTCAGATCACTATGTGTTTTTATCAGCAGTGAAATAGCATCTCTAAATAAATGTAAGGAAAAAAAACCAAAGCCATGACCACTACAATGTATTTAAATCATTTAATCAAAATTAAATGCTTGATAGATATTTAAAGGTGTCAGCTTCATAGTTAAAAGTCTAAATATTAAGATAAAATAGGTAATTCAGATTTAACCTCTTACTTTGCCATACCAGAATAGTGAAACTCAAATGTTCTGGATGAGTTTCTTCACCTTTGTTCCATCCATTCCTTTGGTATGGATCATTCATTGCTTAAGCCTTTAATAACAATTAAGGTCTTTGAGACATGACCTGACTCTTAAAATTAGTTGAAAGTGGTCAATAGACTCATTAATGGTGTAATCCCTAATTTTTCAGGCTAAAAATACACCACTCATGGCAACTATTGTGACTGAGACAGATTTAAAACATATACATACATTCTTAGTCTTTATAAAGGTTTGAGGGAGGGAAGGGCCCAAATCCTCAGTCTCTGTTTCTGACACTCAGGAGGTCTTTGTGTCCAAGCTACCCTGGAGCCCAGGAGAAGGTCTACGTTTTCTGAGACATTCACTGACTTAAGGGATGGCCCATACTATAGGGCTTATTTGGCTTGTACTTTGCATTTTAGAGTAGAAAACAAGACACACAAGAAGAAGCAACTTATCCATTTTGTTTGTTTTCCTAATAGCTCTAAAATTTCTAGATGACAGAGCAAGTGTTACACTGAGGCAACCCAATGGCATGTATTGTTCCTGGATTTAGGCCCAGTTTCTGAACAATGGCTAAAACATTTTGTTTATGTGAAAGCACCTCTGTGCAGAGAATATGCACATTTGTGCTTAATAGAATGCTTTACAGAATCACATAGATAGTGAGAGCTGTCTAGTTAATCACTACAAAGGTCATATTATTTTTATGTTACCAGATATCTTAAATTAAAGACTTAGAAATTTGCAAGAAATTCATCAGTTACATTGGCTGAATGATACAAATAGCTATTATATGTATGCATATATATACATACACATACATAATTTCTCTATAAATATTACAATTTGAAGTAACATCAAAGAAAACATTACTCCTGATGAGCAGTTAACTGCTTTTAATAGCAGAAATTGTGACAAATAGCAACAATACTCCATGGGTTGTGGAAATGCTCAGCTCACTAAGCAGCAGTGGTTATCAGAATGGAAAGCAGCAGTGGTTATCTGAATGAAACACAGCAGTGGTCAATAACTGTTTGCTTCTGGAACATCATCAAATTCATTTTGAGAATTCTTAAAATCCTTAATTTTAGAATGTGCTTCTAAAAGTGTAATCATGGCTAGTTCTCATCTGCTTTGTGTTCATTGGATGAAAAAAATGCCACGAAAAAAATCACTTCTCATCATCACTCTTTTTGTTCTGAGAAAAAGGAAGTCTTCTAGTTGTGAAAAAGGTCAAAGGCCTCCTAAGTCTTCAGTGCCTAACACATCAAATGACACTCCCCTGATCATAAGATTAAACCAAGTCACAGGATGTGTGCCCTACGGATATTGGTTAAACTGTTCTGGAGCCGAGTGGATTAGACCGGTATCCTACCTTTTACTTAAAAGTATACTATGCTAGAAAGGTCAACAATGTTTCAAGTAAGTTGCTAATTGAAATCAACCAAATGAGACAACTCTATTCCTGGAACAAAACTTTATGCAGCCCTGCTTTGCCTTCAGGATAATACATATCAGAACTGGCATGTAGGCATTTTGACCAGAATTTTGCTGTTGATTAGCTTGCACAGCAACAATTCATACATTTTAGCAAATCTTCCTTGACCTTCAGAAAACTACAGCAGTTTTATTGCGCATTTTCATTACTTTTATTCAGGAAAAAAAGTCAGGATTACTTATGATAGCAAGATTTTACTTGCAAGTTTGCAAACTTGCAAATATGGCATCTGTCGTGATCCTATCAGTTAGTGCAGATAAGATCTGGATTAGGTCAGTGCTTTTTGGGTACGTAACAAGAAGGAACTCACTGGTAGTAGTTCCCAGCACAAGCTTTATAGGCTTTGTGTTTGTAGGAGACACAGAAGTGCTAATTCTTGACAGCAGCATACAGGAGGCTGTGACTAGTTGCAGTCGATGTCTAGGCACTTTTATTTCTTTTCCCCAGAAGAAACAAAAACTATCTTCATTTCCGGAAAAGTGCCAACTCAGTAAGGCTTATGCTCTTTTCGTACTACTGAGAGCAGGGTTTTGAGAACTGGGGCCCAAGTTATAGGGAAGGTTACAGGCAGTCCCTATATATGAGCCATTTCCAGAAGAACACAACTGCAAGTTCCCATCATCACCACTGAAACGGGATTAAGGCCTCATGCATTTCCCCCATGCTATCGGCATAGCAGTTATATTCCAATGTTGAAGAAACCGGCCCCATCTAACCCAATCATGTTAAGTGCTGAGTGGCTCAGTTAATGAATTTTTTGAGAGCACTTTGAAAACCTTCCATGAAAGGTATGCCATTAATACACTGCTTCCTTTGGAAAGAGTTGTGTTGACTGTGTCATGTTCCAGTTGTTGGCTCCTCATGCTGTTTCAGGGCCAAATCATGCTAAGTGCGTATTCTCCCTGTAGTTTCATTTCCATCAATAGATAATTGGCAAAATGCTCAGCCAGGTAGAGTATCCAGCTTGTCCTTCTGAATATTCATGTCTTTAAAACTGCAGAAATAACTTAATTTGACTGTAGTTCTTGTAACACCAGGTTCCTGGGAAAAGGTAACGTATCATGTTAGATCAGTGGATATAGTGGAGAAAAATAGCTGCAATGTCATATACAATTTTTCTCCGTAGCCTTCATGAGAAAAGAAAGGTTCTGTCCCTTTCCAGAGCTGAACTGCAATTCCTTATTCTCTTTTGAAATTTCACCTTGTAGATGTTCCTGTTTCAGAGGGAAATTGTATTTTAAAACCATAATAAAATCATATAATTGTGTTGGACTGGATCTTAAAGATCAACTAGCTCCAAGCCCCCTGCCACAGTGGAACACCTTCCACTAGACCAGGTTGCTTAAAGCCCCATCCAACCTGTGCTTGAAAAGTCTAATTCTCTTTTCCTTTTTTTTCCTTTTTTTCTTTTTTTTTTTTTTTTTTTTTTTTTTTTTTTACTTTTTTTTTTTTTTTTTTTTTTTTTTTTTTTTTTTGTTTTTTTTTTTTTTTTTTTTTTTTTTGTGCTTTTTAAAACACTTTGTCTGAAGTCTTAAATTATTTCTGTCACAGGATTGCATGTTGTGACTTTCAGAACTTGATACACGTTCAGAACATGAATAAATAAATATTCTTCAAATAGCTTTCCTCAAAATACTGATGCAGAGCTTCTGGATGTCTAAATGGTCTGCCTGGGGTACCACACATCAAGGGGAATTAGGGTCGTCTTACCAATGTTTAACGTTTTCTGTATTAATGTCAAAATTTAAGTTGGTAATCTAGACCGGGTTTGTACCAAATGGACTGTAAGTGGCATTTCTAAAGTATAGCTGATTTGATGTGTTTAGACATCTAATCTGGGATAAGTTTAATAGGACTCCGGAACTGCAGACTTCTGGCTATTAAAGAGAGTCCAGGTTTGTAGTTTAAATACAGCCCTCTACATGGCAAGTGTTTGAAGACTTGCATTTACTCACAACAAAGAGGTTAGATGAAATAGTCATAAAATCTTCATTTCGACTTGCCAGAATTCAGCCTAAACTATTCCCAGCCCGTTCTGTTGCAACATAATATTCTGATTCACACCTGCTTAGACATCTATCAAAATAAGAACATCATCACAGAAAAGTTCAGGCTTGGACTAATGATATTTCCATTTACCTTGGAGCACTCTGGCACTGGGACTGATATCTGTAGACTTGTGTCTCCAGTGGTGTCTGAAAGATGCCTGGCAAAACTTTCCAGGTGGCTGGCTAAATCAGATGTATGAACTTGTTTGCCATGAACAGACAGCATTTTTTTTCCAGCATCCTGTTAAAGTGATTTTGTAGATTCATGGATTGCTGTAAAGAAATCTAAACATACAAGTAAAAATTAAAATAATACTCTGTGAAGGACCAGATCTCATTATCTATAATGGAAGTATCATAGTTTAATTAAAGACAACAGTGTGAAGTGTTAAATGAACAGTACTAACATCTCTTCCAGCATTAGTAATAAAAAACTTCAGGAACAACTTTATTTTCTTCACCCCTTTCAAACACCCCTTTCAAATGCATGTGTAAAAGCAGCAGTTGTTAGTATAAGCCAAATATGTCTATGATCCAGTGCACACTTCATTTCTGTATGGAGTTCTTTAACATCTTTGCAAACCTAGGATCAATATCCAGGTAAATATAACCAGTAAAACAGAGTGAATACAAATCTCAGATATTTTTAGTTTAAATTTTCTTTAAGTTCTACACGCCAGATACTACTGATGGATGCCTGACAAAAAATACACCAACTCAAGCCAGCAGATTTTAGTTATTGACCACCTGCAGAATTGACTAAAACGTTGCAGCAACAGCTCCTATCAATTAGAACTTCCTGCTTATTGAAGCCTAGAAAACCATTTTTTGAAAACAGTGACAAAAATACTTTTGTTACCAACAAACACTCAGTATTTCCTCATGTTGTCCCATTTCTGCACTGTTTTACTCTTTCATAAAGGTGAACAAAGTGGTGTAAAAGTTTGGCTCAGTAACACTGGCTGACAAGTTACACTAGATTCTTCATGAAAAACAGCTGTTCTACTAAATTGGCCACTAGAGTGAACATAACCCTGTGAATGTAATACAAACATGGTTACAGTAGTATATTGTCAATTGTCTTCTTCATTCCTACCAAAAGCAGAGTCCAGCAATAGCATCGTAGAGCTGCCATGTCACACTGCTGAACAGATCTAGTGTCATACTTTCTACCTTTTTTGTTCAGCTTGTTTCAAACCTCATATACTTCAGGATTTAATGAAAAAATAGAGTTGTTCTTGTTTCTTCATAAAGAATGCTCCAGTTAACTAGATAACAACAGGAAATTATGATAATGGATTTCTACTATAACAAAATGTTCCATTCCCATCTTGTGCTTTAAGGTGAGGCATCCAAATCCTTGATATTTCCATGGAATCTGAGTGCAGTTATGCAGTTCAAGCCCCCTCTTTTGTATGTGCTGAAAGAGGGCTGGAGGGAAAAGATGCAGGACAATATTGAAATAAAAAACTTCTCTCAGTCTTTCAAAAATGAACTATCCTCTAAATAAAACTATTTCACTCTTAGTCACAAGATAATGCAGCACATAAGTTACCTAATTGAGTTAAGTGAAGGAGAAGGAATAGCACTGTAGGTAAGGTTCATTATAAGCAATGACTTAAGTAGAGTGCTCTATGTGAGGTGCTTCTGTCACAGCCTTGTCCAAAGGCAGGCTGCCACCCTCTGTTCTTACTTTCCTAATGATTTTAGTTTTCTATAAATTTAGTTGCATATGAGTAGTAGGAGCCAGTGTTCATCTGCTTACACAGCTACGTATCAGTGTCATGGCTCTGTCCTCTCAGATACCTCATCAGGAGCAGACAGCCCACCTCACAGGGAATCTGCCTGCTTGCCATCTGGCACACAGTGTTACTGTACTTAACGCTGTTGCATGGCTTGAGGATCTGTCTTTACCTTCACATCATTGTGGGGTTTGCCTATGACTATTTCTTTTTCACAGACAGTTGTCAGAAAAGTGAAGGCATCAGCACATCTGTGCTTTAGTTCTACTTCCCTAAATATTCCAGCATAAGTGGTGTTTATTTATATGTTCCATACCTACAGTGTGGCGTCCTTCAGAAGGACAATTTAATGACAAGGACGCTGCAACTTAATTTTAAATATTAACGATCTTTCTAAATCCAAGGTCTGACTAATGTGGCAGAGCTATTAAATAATTATATTAAATGCTAGACTTGAGTGCTCTCTCTATCATATATGTGGGTGAAGATTTTTCACCCTTGACATTTGATGGGATAGCAGAGTATGCCTCTGAAAGAAAAAACAAAAAAGCCACTGTTGCTAGAGAAATGGTTACAATGGCTTCAACTCCTGCTTTCAGGAAACACCTGGAATGGTTTGGAAGAGTCAGAAAGACAGAAGCGGTTTAAAACATCTCTATTGCAAATTAATCTCGGGGCACACCAAAGCTGTTCCCAGATTACTGTGTTACTGTTTCTGCACTTGCTATGTATTTGGGGACATGACCGGTGGCTTCTCTCTGATAAACACTTCAGCATTCTTCCCTGAAAAGTTCTGTTAAGACTATAGCAATCTGTACAACACAGAGAATAAAAGGGCAGTGAATAAGCAGTGGTGCACAAAACCTGGGTTAACACGCAATCCATACACACATGGCACTCAGCTTAGACTTAGGTGTGGCACTTACAGCATTGCTCCTAAGGACCCTTCTTGTCATAATTCATACATCATTGTGACTTTAAATATCTTGTTTATTTAGATGGTTATGGACATTAGTATTAGCATAACATAGGTACATATGTAATGTATTTAGTAGTACAAGGAAATTCTTTGCAGGTTGAGACCAGTCAATGTCTGCGAAACTGAGCTCTTCCCTGAGAGGTGCACAGGAGAGACCCCACCCGGGAGCAAACTTCTGGAGACAGCTGAGAGAAAGGAACAGCTTACCCCTCTCTTTGGTGTCAAGGGGTACCCAGATTTCAGGTGTTATCTCAGGAGCGCTTACCATTTAACAGAACACCTTGTTAGTATGTCAGCATGAAACAGCCCCAGCTGCACTGACACCCTCTCAAAAATCAGATCAATCTGCATGTGACGCGCTCTGAACTACCACACACAAACATTCCTGGTCTGAACTGCTTCCAGTCATTCTGCCACTAGCTTCTGCAGGCCTGACCCGAGTGATCCTCGCTCTGAATCACATGTTGGTCACTGCAATCATCTGAGTTAAAAAAAAATATTTCCAGAGTACAAACTGGAATGAATTCAAGCCTCATGTGACTATGTCCTGTTCACTGTATGCTTCATTGACTTTAGCACAGACACACTGTACTTGCCACAGATATTTTGTAAATACCATCAGCAACACAATTTAAGTCTGCTCAGATGAGGGTGGAAGTATTTTCTTACGCTGATGGGACTTTTAATTATGTTTTTTATGGAAGGTAAAAAGCCTAGTGCATAACTTCCTGGGAACACAGTGAGTCTCATTAAAAATAATACACACAAGAAATGAAGGTTACAATGCGACAGATCAGAACTTTATGCTTCATTAATGCAAGTAGCATTTTAACATGTGGAATGAACTATAAATTTATAGGCAGAAGTAAATACTCCCACTTCCTTAGTGAAAGTGTACTTTAAATCATTACTGAGAAATACACCGTATTTCTTTTTTTGTACTGTTGATGATGACATTTTTCCCCCTTTTTTTTTTCCTTACAATCCATCTGAATGAAACCAGCCCTCTCATTCCCTGAGCAAAACTGGAAAACACTGAGTTATGAGGTGAAATGATTTTTATTGTAAGACAAACAAACAAAAAAGAACAGCAAAATATGGTTGCTCCTGGCAATGTAAACAATACCAGCAAAGTACATTGATCCAAAGTCCTTTCTGGTTTACATGACTGTTAATGGAATTATTCCAGGTTTACAGTAACATGGCTAAGGAGCAGAATTTGCTCCATAAAGAGCAATCTTTTATATTTTATCTTTTATACACCTGCTGTCCTCTCTGAATATTGGGCCCCATTTTCCATAGACTGGCATTTGAATGTTTAATATTTTTTGTGCAGCGTGAGAAAGAAGTGAGTAAATATGCTAACTCACTGTTCAGTCAGGAAGGATCATCAGTCACTCTGAGTAGGCACATTGACTCCACCAGCACTAAGGAAAAAAGACAGACGATGGGACAGTCAGCATCAGCCATCAAAATATGAAGCATCTGGCCTGAATAAGTAAATGCAATACACACAGAAATGAGAAACAGGGATCTCAGAGGGGCATGTTGCTCTGCATCTCATAATGTCTTAGAAAGGAGTTGGTTTCCCTTGGATTTGTCTGCATTTCTACTTCTTAGACTTTCTCCAGTGACAATAAATTGAGTTGAGGACAAGACCTACTTCTTAAATGTCTGTGCTTAGGTGAACCAAGTCCCACCTGCAGTGCAACTCCTACTACCTGAGTGCTTGAGGATATCAAGTCCTGAGAGATCAGTTGAAGTCTTCAGATTCTCTGCCCATAGATGTAAATGCACCAAATCACTAAAATTAATTAAAAAGGGGAAAACAGACATGGAAAATTACCAGGATACAAACAGCACCTTGGGTTATAAACAGGTTGCTTGCAAATATAGCAGTTCTTTACTCACATGTACAAAGTGAACTGATTGCCAAATCTGTGGTCAGAAAGGCATTCTTCCCCACCTCCCCCACACATTGGAAGAGATCTAAATATTTTTGTTGTCTTCCTTGGCCACACTGAGTCAGGCATCATCTGCTCCATCAAGTGGGCACATCCCCATGACCAGTATTGGATGATTCTAGGTGCTGACTGCTGGGCAGAGCTTCTTCCACATCTTTCAATGCTTATGAGCAGAGATTAACTTAAAGGTGATGAAACAAGTTCAAAATAGAAAATAAATCCCCCACTTTTTACAAACATGTTTTACTTGCTATTCTTAAAAGGGCACTTTTTTTCACAAAGGACATGAGCAAAGGCATGAGGAAGTTTCTTTGGTTCATAAATTTAATTAAACCACAGTTATGCCATTTTTTCTGACTAATTGGGAATGATGAGATGTTGGCAAGCTCTTTAAACACTCCACTCCCAGACATGTAACCCTTCACAGACCAAAGGCACCACATGATAAACAGCCATTTTTACACATTATACTCTTTATTTAGGCACATGAAAAAAACAACCGCAGATTTGATTAAAATGCCCACATGAATTACCCCTAACAAAAGTAAATGTGATAAGGGAAAAAAAAAGAGGGAGAGAGAAATATAGTTTGGAATTATTTTCTTCATTTGCTGTTTCAGAAATAAATCAAAAAGGCAGAAACATTTTTCAAAATTGTTCTTCTTCCAGTTATCTCACATTTGGCTCACTGGTTAGCATGTTAACCATCCCAGTAACAGAACTATGAACTAAACAGCCTTTTCTTCTCTAACCTTCTATCACCATAGGTATTACAAGTATCTTAAAGCAAACAAAAAAATGTGCATATTTTTGCACCACATGTTTGTAAGTTTTGAGTTGGATTAGTTAAGAATAATCTATGTGTCTTCATAACTGATAGAAAAATGGCATCTTAACTTGGAATCTATCAGATTTTTCTGGATATGGGTGAAAACAGCTGTCTTCAAAGGAAGCTAGGAGCAAAGTAACATTATAAATCCTCTGAGTCTGTTTACTGGAGGGACTCCATTGTCAAGCTTTAAATTGTCTCTCCATGACAAACCTAAACCTGCTATCACTAGTAGTTTTGACAATAGCATTGATGTTAAGCATTTTCTTGTTATGCTTTTACTACTACCTACCATCCCAAGAAGTTAAGAGATAGTTTGGAGCACTGTGGTCAGGCCCAGTTCTCAATTAATGCAAGTTGCCTTACATTCATGAAAATGAATGAAGCTAACTCTCTATACACAATTAAATGTTTGACCCTTAAAGTGCACAGCTGAAGAGCTGAACTAAATCACTTGTAAATGAGCTAAAACAGATGTTCACAGACAGTTCTGCATGTTCAAAGAGTCTACCTTAAAGTGTCATCTGGCCTGATATAGATAGGATAGGATAGGATAGGATAGGATAGGATAGGGTAGAATAGGATAGGGTAGAATAGGATAGGGTAGAATATGATAGGGTAGGATAGGATAGAGTAAAGTAGGGTAGAGTAGAGTAGAGTAGAGTAGAGTAGAATAGGGTAGGGTAGGGTAGGGTAGGGTAGGGTGGGATGGGATGGGATGGGATGGGATGGGATGGGATAGGATAGGATAGGATAGGATAGGATAGGATAGGATAGGATAGGATAGGATGTCCTAAATTGCAACATCTCCTCTTGAGGGGTGTTTTATGCTCAATGACTGACTCCGAAGTGCCAAGACATTTGCNATGGGATGGGATGGGATGGGATAGGATAGGATAGGATAGGATAGGATAGGATAGGATAGGATAGGATGTCCTAAATTGCAACATCTCCTCTTGAGGGGTGTTTTATGCTCAATGACTGACTCCGAAGTGCCAAGACATTTGCCAGATACCTTCATATAATGCTCCTGACACTTCCTAGTGCCTCCTTTAATATTCTAGTGTTCAATATAAATAGGAAGGGATCTGAAGCATTTCTGTGTCCTTTGATAGCTTTAAACTTTTTATTAGCTTTTTGTCTCTGATAACAAATAATACATGATTCACTTTCAATTTGCAAGCCTTTAGCCAGGATTTCTGGATAAATTATGGAGTGTAGGCACAAGGGTTCAAAAATGATTCTTTCACAGGATAAGTTTCTAGGAAAGATGTGGGATTTGAGGCCTGCTGTTAACCCAGCACTGAATTTGTCATTAACCAAAATGAATTGAAATTATTTCACTGTGTAGAAACTATAGTCCTTCTTAAAATAATGATGCACAACTGTACCCATCCATTGATTAGGGCAAACATGTCAAATGAAACTAAAATCAAAATAGTTGAAAACCTCTCAAGGCAAGAATATGCCATAAGTGAGACACTATAATATTTTCTTACTACAGTCTTTGCACTACCTTTTATCATTCTCTTTTGCAACTCTCACCCTCCATTTGCTGTGTTGAGGCTGTGAATTCCTTAGCGTGGGAGCTGGGTTTTTGTTCTGTTCTTTGCAGGGAGATCATATCAATAAATTGTAGGGTAGAATTTCACACTGTTCCCACTGCTGTCAGTGGGCATTTTACATTGAACTCTGCATGAGAAGATTATGAGTCATATAGTGCACTTCTGAAAAATCCCAGCCCTCCATGCATGAGGAGTTGTAAGTCCAGTTTAGTTTGTTCCTTTTCCCTGTTCAGATCACTTCAACTGCTTTCAGCACAGGAGGAAAGACATTTTCACAATCTAGCTTGCAGTTGACTTTAGGTTTCTCATTTTTAGGTAATAGTGCTTTTGCAAACTAGCCCTGCTACTCAAGTTCATTAAACTGATCTTACACTATTATTCATTCTTTTGCTCTTATGAGTAGGTTGCAAGGTCTGGTAATTTCAGCAAGTCTTAGAAGTAAAAGGTTAAAGTTCCAATTAAAGGGAGGAGTTGATTCAGTGAAAAACCAAGACTAAACCATCTCATCCTCCTGTGTCACAGTCAGCTCCATTCTAAGTCTGGGGAGAAATGTTATGAAGCATGACTGTTGATTTAGACTACCTGATTTAAGCAGGTTGGCTGAGATTTCCAAAGCTGACGAGGGAAATCCCCTCACTGCATTTGAAAATCTCAAACACTTTTAAACAATCTATTTGCATTTTATATCTGGAAAGCATAGTGTACTTTGTGGATCATTCATTGCATGCTGTGTTCATTACAAGTGCAGGAATTTGGTGTTCACTATGAAATACTTGTTTCATACACTGCCTTGTCCTTTCATAGTGCCCTTGTAAAAATGTCATTGTCAGTGTGTTTTAATCATTACTAGAAACTACCATGTGAAAGCATAGTTAAACAGAACTTGAATTTTTAGAGGTGACCCTCAAGTCTTTTTGCATATATTGTGTTTGGAGTGGGTGAATCACAGCCATATTCACTTCCAGCTCATTGCAACTTTCCCCAGTTGTCCTGCAATTATTTACCAGGAGGAAAGTGGGAATGCTGATTCTGCTCCAAAAGTCATACTTTGTACACCTGCTTATTCAGAAAATGTTCACCTCACTTTTCAGGCAGATGAAATATGAAAGAATTGGTTTGAGCTGGAAATCTCTTCAAAGCTATGCTCTTTCTACCAAATTCAGATTCAAGGCAAGCAAAGACTATGAATAATGCAGACTTTCTGAGAGCATAACTTTGCTTACAGTGGAGGGAACATGAATCAGCAAAAGAACAGCCACCCACTTATGTTCAAGAATGTTTTACACAAGCCCATAAATCATCCAAATGAGGAAAGCTAGAAATGGAAGTCAGGAATGCCACATGTGCTGTGACACATGGAACATTATTTAAAGATCATCTTACAGAATGATTCCAAGCATCAGTACAGCTATCCAGAATAGGAAACTGAGTCAATTAGAAGGCCACTGAACTCATGCTTACAAACACTGCAAATTACTCACCATCATACTGTGGTGATTATGGACCTACTGAACTAGGTTATTAATAAGGTTTCCTGAATTAATCCTTCATTTACAAACTAATGGGTTTGCCTATTGTGAGCTCGGCCTCCCAGTCCTGGGGCAGCAATTAATGATGCCTCCTCCAGAAACATTCAGTGGAGGTCAGAACCCTGGGGGAGGCTTCCAGAAATTCCCTCTGCCTGGACACTGCTGCCACCCACAGTTAAGAGACAACTGATGGCAAAACCAGACTTTTTTTCAGCAGTTCTTAGGATTCTTACAACTGTTGATCATTTTTCTGAGCATAGGGATTTCTTCTTGCAGCAGAAAGCCTTGAGGGTTAGGCTTTTCATACAAGAAGTAGTCTACTATGACCACGCTGCTTCTTATGGCATATGTGTTCATTTGAGCACCTCAGTGCAAATAATGTCATACTTACAGAGCTAGCTGGTATACAGCCTATGAGAACTCCTTGCTTAAGTTGCCATCATATCAATGAGGAAAATACTATATGAAAAAAAAATCAAACCAGGAAGTTAAGTCATATTTGACATATATTCACATATCGGTACTGCTAGTACAGATTCAAAACAAAGTGCAGAGGTTTTGCTACTTGAATTCCAGTAAAGCTGTTTAAATTTGTGCCCCTAGAGCCTTGCTAAGATTTTCAAGGCTTTATCTGTTATCTTTAAAAGTTTTATAACAGTGTAAGATCTGTTTTCTGAGGTATTTCAGTCCTCGCAAGGAAACAACAGTCTTTTTAAGAAACTGTTTATATCCATGAGAGAAGGAACAACTTTTACAACCTGCTACTTATGGGTCACCATAGCTGTGGGCCATACTGCACAAGGAAGAAGGAAGGGATATTTCCTCCTGAAGGCCTAAATGTGAGAGGAGATTGCAGGATGCAGAGTGCTTAGGCTCTCAAGGAAAGCTGTAAACCCATGCAGGCCAGTGCCTAGATGCTGTGATTTTACATATAAAGTTGCATGTTATTTATTTTTCTTATTTCTCATTTTATGGCATAAAGTTAAGCCTGGATATGATCTATTGCAGAACAGATTGGCAAGTACAAATCTTACTGTTGTTATTTGCCACTGCATTTTGGCTTCTCTTTTGTTTCTCTGAAGTGCTGGAGAAAATGATCTGAAGATGACATGAATCTGTGAAGCATCTCAGTAACTGTCACCTTTGCAATGTTTTTCCTATGTTACCTCAACCTTAGTATTAGCATTATTATTATTACTCATAAGAAGAAATCCTTTGGGAGATGATAGTTTGGAATTAAGAAATGCAGAAATTCACAAGACCATATCAATTTTTTTAACAGTGAAAAATCGTAGATGAGCATTATAGTCTATTACCTTATTAGCATGGCTTTTCAGTCACCTTGTCTTTTATTCATTTAATCTTCAATCCTATAAAATCCTTGTATAAAACATCATTATTTTACCTGTCCCTCCGCTGCCTAGGCTGAAAACATACTCTACAGTCCCTGCTTTGGCAGGGGGTTGTAACTAGGTGATCTTAAGGTCCTTTCCAACCCTAACTATTCTATGATTCTAAGATTCTATGTGCTTTGGGAATTCAATCAGCTTTACAATGGAACTAGACTCCTTGATAGCTTACATGAGCATAGATCCACCAATTGCATGCTAAGGACCTGAACTTCTGAGGTTTTTAAACTGTTGTTTTTTAGAAATGAGCAAAACCTTGCAAGGCACTGGCTCTACTGCTGCAGGACACTGAGAACCATCTGAAAATGTTTTGCAGTAATCATTGACCCTTCTGCCTGGAGATAAGCAAAACCATGTCCCAACCTCCTACCCTTTGTTATTTACCATATTGCATGCTTCGCACAGAATAAAGGCAGATTGAATTAGAAGAGACAAAAAAATTATTCACCTTCTTCCTGGAAATGATCACTCAGACTCTTTTCCTTCCATGGACTGGAAAAAACCTGTTAAGATGCTATGTAGGAAAGAGATTGTGATTTTTCTTTTCCATTGCATTTTTTAAACTGAATATAAAACCATAATTTCAAAATTAAAACATGCAAGGAGGCATAAAAAACATCCAGGGCCTTAAACAAATTGCTGTGTTTAAAGACAACTAATTGGACATAATGGGTTAATCCAACATATAATGTCTGTAAGCAATATAAGGAGTTCCATATATGCTTTTGCTTTGGACTGTGCAGACCCCATACTGGTAACTCACTGCACTTGTAACACTGCACAGCAGCGGCTCTAGCTCACAAAACCTCACAGAGGATCACAGTTGTATCCTGCTGCTGCAAAAGCACTCTTGATCTTAAAAAAAGCAAAAGGAGATCTAAAAGCAAAGAGAGCTGAAGAACAGTGTGGAATTCACTCAGTATTGATGGGAAAAAAAAATAGGGATTTCTTTACATGGTTTCCCCTGTTTTCTGAATTTGGAACTAAATGAATCAGCTTCTCTCATGTTTTCAAGGTTCAGTGTAGTTATAAGGCCATAAAGAAAATCTAAGTATATAAACTGGACTTTTTAAGGGGACATCATGTCTCATAAGACTAGTGATATACATCTGAATGATAGCAGCATGGAAAGGGACATAGGATCTGTTTTCACATTCATTTTAATTCCATCCAAGGATCCAAATTCCATACTTTTGCTTTTATCCACTCATGCTTTTTTTTAGAGAAGATGAAGAGTTTAGGTTTATAGTAGCTTAATGTGACATTCGAGACTTTTCATCCTTTCATTTTTGTAAATGAAAAGCACAGATTGCCCAGAGAAGCTGTGACTGCTCCATCCCTGTCAGTGTTAGGTTGGACGGGGCTTTGAGCAACTTGGTCCAATGCGAGGTGACCCCCTGTGGCAGGGGGTTTGGAAACAGATGATCTTTAAGGTCCCTTCCCACACAAACCATTCCATGATTCTATGATTAGTTTTCTTGAGAATTTGTCTATGAGGTAGTTTAAATAAACATGATTCTTGTTATGAAATTGCTATATTGTTAAACACTTCAATGCATAGCTAGCCATCAGGAGATTTTCCAACACCTCTCCCCATCCTTCTGGAAAAAGTTACAGTACAAGCAAAAATGTCATTAACAAGAGTATGGACAGTGTTTGAATGGAAACCCTGTTTATCTCTGGGGATTTACACACACATGCAAAAGGAAAAACCCAAACCAAAGAACAGTAAAACTTTCTTTGTAGAAGGGGGGTTATTTTTATTGAGGGTACCGTACAACAAAGAGAGGGAAAGACCATAGAAAAGAAACTAAATCAGGAAAAAAACTTTATGTGGGAAGGGGAACTTTGCCTAACCTTATAGAACAACAAAGGTATTAAACAGTAAACAGTGTCAGAGAACATTCTCAAGCGTTGGAACTCACTCCTTTGCATCCTGCTGTGCTGCTTGGATAGCCCATGGGATGGGACTTTTGCCAAACAGGAAAATCCCCTGACATGAGAGGGGTCTTTCCTAGTATAAAGTTTAAATGGGGCTACCCTAGTCTGTTTATTGTTATAGCTGTGGGCCATGTTGGCTGCAGAGTCTAAGAACAACACCAGAATTTATCATTTTCTGGTATACATATAGTTTTCCTTCCACAGATCTTTTGTGGGTCCTTAGTCCCTCCCCAAGCTCCCTTCTGCATTGTTATGAGGAAGTATGCCTAACATACCATGGCAATGGTACAAGAGACATTCACTAGCAAGTTCCTCTCATAAGCAGACAGACCTTTGCCTCATTTTCAGTAGCAGTTTAAAACTATTAATAAAAAATGCAAGGTAAATCAGAAAGATGTGCCGTCAGTGACTGTCTCTCTTGTCCCCTGTCAGGGTGGCCTTGCAAAGCTTATGGTGAAAGACACGGTCCATAGAGATCTGTTTGCATACTGGAATAGATGGACACAGCTGATAAGAAAGGGTAATCTGTAGTCAATGACTGTCTAGTCTATGTTTTTAACAGGTGGGAGACTCTCTTTTTTTTTGCCCTGTTTTGTTCCATGTAACTGTTTTGGTTTTCCAGACTGTCAACATTTGTGGTACTCTTGAATATTTCCATGTAATTACTAAAATGTCATGTCCAACCAAATATGCAAGGAACTTAACCTTGACATCCTAACACTCCAGGGTCCCTGTATCCCGGCTCAGGAATAACATGTGCTTGATGCTTTACTGGAATGTGCCCCACCACCCTCCAACATCACAGTAAACTCTGTTTATGGTCCTGCGCTGAGCTTCCCAAAATCAGTGGGCAATTATGTGACTTCCCACTGTCCCACTGTAGCTTAGAAACCTGCTGGTCTCCTGCTTCCTCCCTCCCACCACGACCATTGCAACCACTGTTCAAAGTCACAGTTTCTGCAAAGGGGAATGTACCTGGTGGCTCACTTGCAGTATTCTCATCATTTTGTCTGTACTTATAAAAGTTGCCTTTCATATATGAAGGTTTGCAACCTGTGTTGTTTGCCTTGAACCCACAAATACATGCAAGCTTCCACAGATGAGCAAAATCATTTAATAATGTTCAGGTGGTAAATGAGTACCTTCATAAATTACTTCAAAGTCCTAGACCTTTCTCTTTCCTTGCCAGGTAACTCCTCATCCATAGTTTTCTTCATAGCTTCTCATTCCTGCAGGCGCAGGGCATGCTAGAAAACTGTTGGCACAGTTCATTACCAGGAAAGATGCTGCTTTTACTGTGTGACCCTTTGAAATTCAACCTAGTGGCATGCACCTTGAAACAGGTACCAGCAGAAATTGGAGGTACTTGGACCCCCATGTGCAGCAGAGATAAGAGTCAGAATGACACAGTGGGAAGGAAATTGTCTGTTTCCCACAATTTTCTGCTTGTTCCTCATTTGTGCTACCTGGACAAGTTGAAATCTCCACCCACTGCCTGTGGTCTGAACTGCTTTCCTTGTGATATATCATTTCCATATCCCATAGTGTACTGCATCAAAAAGTGCCAAAAGACCTACATAGTCTTTTACCAACAGAAGTGCAAATGGTAGGGACATAAGTGCTGGTACATCTGTTTTGACCTGCAGTGGTCTTGCAATTCAATTTTGTCATCACAGATGATGAATTGGCAGAAGTACTGCTGCCAAATTCTGCAGCACAGAGGAAGCTTGTGTTAAATTAAATTCAGTTCTCACAATACAAATTAGCTGGAAAATAATGACAGTAGTCACCTTTTAAATTACTAGTCTGATTTACACCCATAAATTGACAACAGTCAGCTTTAAGGGGACAAACTTTTTATACCTTTGGGACTATTCACACTGGAGATAATGCAGTGCTCTTCAGTTAATATTGGTTTCTCACAGCTCATAGCCTGTTCTCCAGATGACTAAATCACAAATGCATGTTCAAAACTCCAATTTAGACTTGGCTTGGCTGTCTCTGTACACAATGTATCTGTCATGTTTAGCTACTGCTGATATTTTTCTATCAATATAAATGAATCATCCTCTGAATCACTTCAGATTTTCTCTCAGAGCTGTTTCAAGAGCCATTATAATACTGTTATTCTGAAGTCAGCTCTCAATGAACCAAAAGGCCTTAAGTGAGTGGTAAGACTCACCATCAGCTGAAAAAAGGCTCCGAACACCGCATGGTAAAACAGTATTCCAGCACTCCTCTTTTTATTGTTTTTAATTCCCTCTGTGACTTCATCTCTTTGCTTATCCTGCCTGGTATGCTAGATTCATAAGACTTCAGGATGTGGAATTTCTCTGGTTAATGAATCCCATCCTAGGGAAGAACCTTATGTTTTATGTAGTGCATACAAGAAATTTTGTTTAAGGCAAAAATCCATGGCATAAATGCCAAGATGCTGAGAAATACAAGGCTGCAGCCAAAATTAATGTTTTCAGGATGGTTATGCTCGTATGGATTATTGTCAAAGGCCTGCCAGGCCCACAAAGTGCTGCAAATGGCAACCTGCAGCTCTCAGGGTTGCTGCTTCTTGTATGGTAGTAGATGACCCACAGGGCAGCTGGAGGGAGGCAGCCTGGCACACAGCTTGACCCACATCAGTCCCTGCTACTGTGATGTATTCTGAATCTCTGCTGTTATCTATGAGGTATCTTTTCAAATGACCAGCTACTCAGACCTCAGCAAGGAACAAGCAGAAAGAGCTCACCAGCTGGTAATGCTCTTTATCCCATCTGTAAATCTCTCAGTTCTAAATTTCAGTTTCTGCAAGCTTAACACAGCACACGGTAAGAGGTTTCACTGTGCCTTACATCACACTGAATTAACGGCCATAATAATGCTTAACCTTTGTAGAGTTCTTTCTGTCTTCACAATGCTTAACTAACATTTAGCAATCGCATCATAATAGCTGGGCTGCTTATCATTCCTACTCCTTACAGTGCAACAAATTATTTTTTTAGCTCATATAAACAGCTTGTCCACTCTCCTGTCATTTTCTATTTTGCTTAAGCTATAAATATATGACATTAACTGAAGAAATTAAGAAGTTTGTCAAGCCCACCCTAAATTAAGCATATAATCGCATTAATGTGGCAGATCTGAAAGTGAATGTAAGCAAAATCCATGCATGTTCTTTTACTGTATTTTTACATCTATATCCTTATTATGGTCATCTGCTAAGGATCACATTGTTTGAGAATTAAAACATGCGAACTAGTTTTTCTGGAATCCATTCATATTGACTATTTTGCATTGATGGAGCATTTTCTTTAGGGTCATGACCCTTGATTTCTATTCTAAGAACTGATTGCTTTGAGCTTTCATCCATGGGCCTGTGTACTTTATACTCCTTGCATTATCAGTCCTCAGCCTTATCCAAGATAAGACACAAACTATACTACCCCTTACTGGCATCTCTAACATAATCAGTTATCTCTGTCCCAGTCTCTAAGAGACAAGCAGATCCCATTATTATTCCTTTATTAATGCAGTTCTGTGTGTATGGTGCTTTATAAGGAAAAGATGAGTCATTGTTCCAAGAGATCTTACCCTATAAATTAGACGTGCCACATGGAATGACGACAGTAAAATGATTGGAGAAGGAATACATTTTAATATATGAATTTATTGAAAGATTTTGTGACAAATTCCCTTTATGTTTATATCTTGCTTGTCCAAGACATACAACTCAAACTCCTATCAAAAAAGATAAGGGACTCTGCTCAAAATGAGGCTAGGCCCATTCCTCTTCAAACTCAGCTCTTTTGTAAGTGCAGTTGCTCTGAAGAAGATATTGTAGCAATTTAACAACAAAATTTATTCTTAGCCACCAAAAGAGATATTAAAATGAATAATGACTCAACTCGGCAGGCACTGAACTGCAGCCTTAATCCCAGTCCCAGTGGGAGAAGGATGACAGTCATAATGTGAAGGAAGCATTTTTGCAAAATTCTGAATCAGATACTCCAAAACCACACGCAAACATTTCTTTTGCTTCAGTGTGTGCAGGAGCATCCTCCCTCTGCTCTGCACCAGGATCTGTCAGAAAACCTGTTCCAGCCCTGGAGGTGCTCCCTGCATATGCCACCCTGGTACCTCTGCACCATCTGTTGGTGACACCACTGACACTGACAGCAGGGTTCAGGACGATAAAAGATAATTTTTACACTGAATGGCACACCAAATAATGATTTACTGGGAAAAATAGCAGTTTGGGTTGTCCTATGTATACGCTGCTAGTACCTTGTACACCTGTCTATTTGGACAAGAGAAATTCCTTGGAATTCAAGGTATTCTTTGTGGTAAAGTCAGTTGTACTTTAATTTTTCAACACAAATTAGTGCAAAATTAAGTATTTCAGTGCTTGTCACCTGAGCAGTCACGTAGCTCACTGGGGGGACACTTTATGGTGAAAAGTAATGAGGTACATAACCATTGTCACTGCAAGCATCAGGAGGAAGCCACTGTCTGGGAGCACCTGGGGGCAGGGAGTACTGTGTTCACACATGGCTGCATGCTTAGTTAAAGGGGAGAGAGAGATTGGATTTTAGATATGAGCAGAAGAGAGCAATCAGCAGCACTCTCGGCCAGTTTCTGTCCTGTTTAACTCTAATAGACATCCACCTTGCAAGTCCTGCAGCTCGGTGTAGATCCATGCAGAGCCTAGCGCTGCAGACAAGGCAGGCCCTGCGGGATGCAGGAAGGCATGGCAGAGGAGCCAGCAACACATCACGAGGCTCCCTGCTCTATTTCCTCTGGCAGATCTGGAAGAAAGTCAGGCTGGGATGAGCATGGCTGAGCTATAAATAAGAGGAGTGTGTTTGTTTCTGCCTGGAAGGTTTTCTGTGTATGAGACAGTCCCACGTGAAGCACGGTGTTTCTTCAGGACCACCCTGTCTTGTTTTGCACAGCGTTCACGAAACCGGGGTGTGACGGTAGTAAACAAAGAGAAGGCTGTGGCTGTGTCAGGAAAGCCGGCTGCTCCCAGCCTGGAGAAGCTCTGGCTAGTTGGCCGTGTGCTTATTTTGTGTTCTTACATTGCCACCCTCTGACAACCCGGTGGATTAAAACACTGCTGTGTGATGGACAGCTCGTTTGAGCCAGGCATGTTCGTGAAGTACAAGACTGAACACAAGTTACATTGTTATTGCCACGGTTTGTCTTGAATATCATTCAGGTTTAGTAAGTCTTCCTGGATATTTCTTATCTATTGCTGTACCAGAAAGATTTGTTTAAGAGCTGATTTGGGAATATGTAGCAGAGAGAGAATTCAGCTCAGTGCAAAAACCTAAATCAATCTCTATGAGTGTTCCCTCAGCCCCCAGAGAAACTAGAGATAAGAAGTTGTTTTATCCAGGGTATGCTGATGAAAAAAAGTCATTTGCTATATGGAATAAGAACAAGGAGTATTTATTGAGAATTCATGAAAGCAAGAATACCAAAACTTTAAGACCAAACGCCCAAGTACATTGTACACAGACATTGTGAAAACTAATCTATGTACAAGAATAGCAGCCACTGCTGCATCATCATGTTGAAACTGGCTGTTTCAAACATTGTGGGGGATACATCCTGTCTTACTGATTGTCGTGGCTTAAACCCGGATGTTAACTCAGCACCATGCAGATACTTGCTTACTTCCTCCTCTTTCTCCTCTCCTCTCCCCCCTGCCATCCCCACCTCCCCTACCCCAGCTCCCGGAGGGATGGGGAGGAGAGTCAAAAGAATGTAACTCTCAGGGGCTGAGATAAGAACAGTCCAGTAACTAACGTATAACATAAACCATTACTGCTGCCACTGATAATACATTATTATAATAATACTGCATGCTAGTAAGGAAAATGACAATGGGAGAAAATATAAAACTAAAAAGGGTACGGGAAAAAAAAACAAAACAATAAACACAAGTGATGCACAATACAATTGCTCACTACCCACCGACCGATACCCAGTCCCAACACAAGCAGAGACTGGGGTCTGCCAGGTAACTCCCTGCAGTTTCTATCCTGGGCATGATGTGCTGTGGTATGGCATACCCCTTTGGATAGTTTGGGTCAGGTGTCCTGTCTCTGCTTCCTCCTGGCTTCTTGTGCGCCTCCTCACTGGCAGAGCTTGAGACTGAAAAGTCCTTGATTAGGGCAAGCATTACTTAGCAACAACGAAAACATCAGTGTGTTATCAGCATTGTTCTCATACTAAAGCCCAAAACAGCACTGTACCAGCTACTAAGAAGGAGAAAAATAACTGTTACAGCTGAACCCAGGACACTGACTTACCTTCCTAGAGCTTGTCCATGAAAATCAAAAATTTGTATCTGTGTTAATGTCAAATTATGCACCTAAAGGGCAAAAAATGCAGGAAGGGGACAACATAAACACTTATATCTTCTCATATAAAATGTGAAGGGTAATAATGATTACCTTCAGCTACTTATATCTGAGAGAGTAGATCGTGAAGAATAACTGAAATGTAAAAAGCTACTTATATGTTTCTGGAATAGTGGAGATTATGTATGCTGTGTATGGCATTGTACTTAAGAGCATCTTATTAGCAGAAGAGATGTGCAAACAGAGTACAGTAGAAGTTTACAAAGACAGTTATGGGGACAGTTTTGATGTTAAACTTTCTGTCTTTCAAAGTCAGACTAGACAACCTCCAGAGGTCCTTGCCAATAAACGTTTTTTCTGTGTCTATGACATACTTTCATGGGCACATGGACAGTGTTGGCCCACCTTATGCATGTCAGGTTTGTTCTGCTGCTTATGTCCTTCCTCCTCTCAGACAAGGGTGGTGCTGCCAGCTAGCTCCCTGCGTCAGAACCAGGGACCAAGAGGAGCTAAAAACCTTTCCAAAAAGTTCTGCTATGAAAATGGAGTATTGGTCATAGGATAGACAGGTCCTTGCTACTTTGTTTTGTCTGGTTGTACAAAATGTGAAGTTTAAAGTGTCGAATGTCCTTCAAATAGAAATGACAAGTTATGCAGCTCAGTGGTCACAGAAAAAACCTGGAGAAAAAACTCTTTTCAAAAGTGACATTTTAAACAATGAAGATAGGGAGCTAGGACACACAAAATATTCCATAGTACAACTTTCACTTTCATCATTGATTTGAGCAAATATGGTGGTGTACCCAGAGTGGATACAACTCGAAGCTCAAATTCTAGGAAGTGGCACAGTCCACTAGGAAATCCAGTAGTAAAAAATAAATAATTGTGACTGCTAGAAATAGCTTGATTTTTTTACACTATGTTTATTGCCGTAGTATTCAAATTGAGGTGAGAAAATTCACAATTCCATTGACATACCCACATAATATTACACTTATTTCTAAAAATTTTTGTACACCTCAAAGTTTTTCAAGTATATTGCCAGGAAAATATGAAAAAGGCAGATGCTGAGGAAACTGAAATTAAAATCGGTTCTTTAGTTAATAAGAAAGATTTTGACTGAAATGGAAAATACATTTTACAGCTTGAGATATCTAGAAAAGGAATAAAATACCCCTTCCAATTAAGAAAGATCAATGAATGGGAAAATTCCAGTAATAAAATAAGGATAAATATACACAACATTTTATGAACAATTTTAAAGCAAAATGAAAAATGCATTTGTTTGAAAATTATTCAGAATTAGAGAACACTAGTATGACTGTTCTTAGTGACTGTCTCAAACATTAGAATACAAAATATTTACTTAGATACCTTATCCAAGAAGATGCTTGTCTTCAGAGTTGGCCTTGTTTATAGTTAAAACTCAGCATTTGATTTTCTGTCATCTGTAACTGGAAGTTGACATGCTCTGCTGTTTCTAAATTTTTAAAAAATCTAGATTTATGAGATGGAACATATTCACTAAAAGGAAAGCCTATGCAGAGGTGGTACCTCTGATGTGGTAAATGTGGCTGATGGAAACACAGACTAGAGGGCATTATAGAATCATAGAATCAACTAGGTTGGAATAGACCTTCATCATCAAGTCCAGCCATTACCTAGAACTGCCAAGACCACCACTAAATTGTCACTGAGGGCCTCATCTACACAGTGTTGAACACTTCCAGAGACGGTGATTCCACCACTTCCCTGGGTAGCCTGTTCCAATGCCTGAGCACCCTCTCTGTGAAGATAAATACTAGATAAATAGTTGCAAATTACAAGCTTTCTCTCTCTTGGATTGTCTGCAGCTGACAAACACAAGACAATATGAGACCATAAGAGATCCGGTATTTTATCATTTAAGAGGAGTCAAGAACAAAGGAATGAAGCTGAGTCTGGGAAAACATGGGGAGTGGGAAGAAGGTGTTGGTTTACTCTGTCTTTGTTCCTGACTATCCAAGCTTATTTTGAGGGGGAATAAATTAAATTATTTTTTCCCAGGCTGAGTTTGTTTTGCCTATGATGGTAATTGGTAACTGATGTTCCATTCCCTACCAGGAGCCGTGAGCTTTTCAACTTACTTTCTGCTCTTGTTCTGTTGCAGAGGGGGTGTAAGAAGGTGGCTGGGTAGATGTCTGGCTACTAGCCAAGGACAACCCACTGCAACCACAGAGGATGGCAATGTCATACAAGAATATTAAGGAATAAAATATACTGGCCTAATCAGGACTAAGGAGCCTCTGACATGAGCCTCAAAAATTGTTTTCTGAGATTAGTCTTCAGTGATAAAGGAATTACTTCTAAGTATAATAAATATAACATTCTGAACAAATACAGAGAAAGCAAAGAGGTCTCCAGATAAATGGCAAAATGGTACTCATAACCAGAATAAGAAAAGAAAAAGGTGAATGTCCAACATTGTTCCAAACAATAACTCTTTGCTGACATTCTATGATTTCAAGTACATAGATTTAATTTACACCACTTCATCATGGAGAAAAAAAATGTACTTCTTTGGCTTTGCAAGTTGTCTAAGTTTGTTGTCTTTCCCAAGAAAAACTCTAGTCCTGAAAGGACTCATCATAGCAAAAATTGGTCCAAATTTCTCTTGCTTTGGAAAGCTCTGAGCACGAGAAAGCAGGAGGTCATAGTGGAAACTGTTTTGCAACTGCAATTATAGTGGCCTAAATGAATGCTTGTTCTTATGTGCAAAGATGTCCTAGGTGGATATTTCCACTTCAGAAAGTATCATTGTGCTCAAATCCCAAGCAAATCCTGAACAAAATGCCTTGGTGTTTTCACAGCAGGCAGTGCATGGTCACAGTATGTTGTTCTGAAATGGAAGAAAGTAGGTGTGTACCAGGGTGCTCACATGATTTCCTGTTTGGGGCGGTATTTGTCTGATGTTCATTTTAACATTCTAGTTAGGGTAATTTTTCTTCTAAATTCTCCAAAGCACATAATTAAGGAAGAGGGTTAAATGGCTGATTTAATTAAGTTAAAAGCTCTATCTGTCTAAAGTGTGTGCCAGCTACCAAAAAATATTTGAAAAGCTTTACCCTTTCTTTCTGGAGTGGGCATTCTTCCAGCCATTGAATCAAGAGGCAGAAAAACCTGCTTAGAAAACCTTATCGAGTCAATACACATTCTTCTTTGCCCACATCAATGTCTCCCAGATGCCTTGAAGCACAAGCTTTAACAGCATCCTACCTAGCTCCTAAAACTGGTAATCTTTTGAAGATATTAGTAGGAGGAGCACTGTAACAGTATCTACAGCATTCCAGCTAGGGCTAGTGGATCCCACCACATTATGCCCTACATAAACACAAGAAGAAGGTCTTGTTTGACAAGAACTATAATCTAAGAAAGACAAGAGCAAAACACTTTATCTCAAAGGACTTAACTGAAGCAACAAGTTTAAAGAACAGGAAGGACAGATACATATTTTCCATTTCTATGGTTTTTATCACCTTGGGAAGCCATACACAACTTTCTCTTCTAATGAAAGAGGCTCACAGCCTATAGCCTCTACCACGTATGTGTATGTGCCTTGTAGGTACAGGTACATTTGGCTCCATCCTGTTTTTTCTCACCATTACCAATTGTATAGCACCCCAACCAAGCCCTTGTCCCACCTGGGGACAAGCCAGGTGCAACTTGCAAATGGCACAACTAAATGAGAACATTCAGCAGCTTGGGCAGGGCACTTCAGGAGCAGGAATGGCAGTACTAACCTCACGTAACCTGAGCAGATCTTCACTTCTCTTGTCCTCTGCTAGGATGACTCAGTGTGGCATTGGCATCAGCCATCACTGTTAACCAATGGCACACATGGAAGGAGAGGGAGGACTCAGAAGTAAACAAGCATGTAGGCAACAGAGCTTTTTTAAAGTTCAAGATGCTTTGCTCATACAGTGTCCCAGTGGGAAAGCAGGACTCAGCTGAGAAGTGAGAAGTGAGGGAGATTGGACAGATAAAAGTTGAAATAGGAATAGGAAAACTATGTCAAATTCAAGCAAATAGGACTAAGCAACTGTTGGACAGAAATGGAGGACCAGCAATTAACAGCTTCAAAAAAGACAAATGGGTAGTCAAAAAACAGAAACAAGAAAACGAGTATTCACACAGGTAGACTGAGTTCACCTCCCACTCCTCCTTTCTCCAATTCTGGTGTCCTTATTAATGGGATTACAATTAAACCAGTGTTCTGAGGAACCCAATGATCAGTGTTGGGTCTCAGCTCCCTCAAGATGGAAACTCGCTTCATGTGGGTTGGATCACAGGGTTTATTTTCGGGCAAGGAGTGTGCAAACTCATTTCCCACAAAAAATATGGAAACTCCGGTCTGTGTGAAAATACTGGGAAACTATCTAAATACACAACTCTCTCTCCTCCAACGTATTTTTCCCTGAGAGTAATCCAGCTCTACATTTTTTAACAGTATACCCTGCAGGTTCTTCCTATGGATACTCAAACTTTGAGGATCAAAGATAGAATGTGAGAGAAAATACATTTATTTCATTTACAATGGCAAAATATAATTCCTCTGGCCTGTTCAAGTTTCAAACAGGAATTTGTGTAAGCTATATCTTACATCTATTTTGGGCCCCAAACAGACATTTTTAACCTTGGAAACCTTTAGCTAAAGGATTTATGTTTCAACACCAGCTGAAACAATAGCATGTTCAAATACAACATACAGTTCAGTCTGGAAATTAGATGACTGATACAAGTCACAAGATTGATGGAGAGTAATGAATATGTGCTCACTCACACTAAAATTTCCTGTAACAGAAGAATTACAAGGCAAAGATAATATTAATTTTCCTACTGGTTGATTTATGTTGCAAAAAGTTCTAGAAATAAGGTTTTTCTCCAGAATATTGTCTGAAAACCAACTTCTTTTTAGGCTGCATGCATATCCTCCTTAACACAATCTTTACTTGTGAAATTAGTATTATGAAGGAAATCTGTTATACCCCCTCCCAGTATGGGGAGAAGAAGATAAATTAGTAAAACAAGCAGCTTCCAGCCAGGCCTCCCCTAGCAGGCTTCAGAACCATTATTTTGCAGGAGAAGTTTCACTGCTCTTCAGATGAGAAGTCACAGCTGACACGGCAGGCTTTGCTGGCATGACCAAGGGGAAGGTGCATATGATACTTGTGCTGTCCGTAAAGTGGTTGCATAGCAATTCATTTTATAATTGGGGTGATGATGTTGCTTAGAAACAGCAAAATGAACTTTCTGTCAGGAAATCAGTATCCAAAATGCAAAATGCAGGTAATGGCTTTTGGTACTTCCGCCTCCAAGTGTACTTCCTTTTATTCCACCTTTTTCTTTTTTTTTTTTTTTTAACGCTTTTTTTCACCCCAAACCTTTTTTGGAGGGTCAGGGGG
>NDXB01001422.1:55342-67641 GCA_002631895.1 Agapornis roseicollis
TTTTTTTTTTTAAAAAAAAAAAAAGAAGAAAAAACAAAGTAAAGGTAACTGGAAAAATATTTTCCTCCTGAAATCTCTTTTAGCTAATTCGCTTTACAGATAAAAAATTCAGGCTGAAGTGTGGCTTTGAAGCTGGCAGCATCTCCCCCCTTTTTCCTAGAAGTATCAGAGACTTTGAATTGGAATGTACACAAGAAAGGCATAATCATTCAGATTAAAGAAAAACAAACCCACAGTTCTTGTCATGTGAAGCCCGCAGATTGTCCAGGCTTGTGCTTTTGTATCATCTGGAGCTGGTCACCAGGGATACAAAATTATAAAACTCTAAATCCTACAACCAATCCCTGCGTCTCTTAAGGGGGTGTTGGTTTCACGTGCTGAAGTGTGTGCACCAGTTTATAGCAACTAAGAAAAGCTCCTTTCTGTTTGCCACAAACTGAGCTGTCTCAAGTAACCACAGTAAGGTGGTTGTTTAAAGTGGGTTTCTCCATGTGTGGCATCTTGCTCAACATCTGGTTCTAGTTAACTTTTCTGAGGTTTTTGTGTACACTGCTCTGTTGAATCCGTATTTAATTTCAAAACAAGACGCTGAGTATAAAGCTAGACGTTCACCTGATTAGTACAAGGAGAAGGACCACCAAACCAATGTTATTGTCCAGTTTGTGCTTATCACATGCCAATTTTCATCCTAAATCTGCTGCTTGTGATTTCTGCTAGAAATGCTCCTTTAAGTAACCATGCCTAAGGGTTCATTGAGGTCGGCTTTCTTTGAGGTCTTTTATGCACTGTGTTGCACAAACTAAGTTTTCATGTACTATGACTGCATGCAGCTTTTGTGTCTGATAGAATCAGAAACCAGCATTTTTATGGAATAAATTTAAAGTGTAGTGGTTTATTTCAACTTTTTATGCAATTAACCATAATATGTTTTTTTATTAAAAAATCACATTACATATCATAGTTTAACAGTTGGTTTAGTCCTGTAAAAAGTTTGCATTAACATAAGACACCTATTCAGCCATACTTCAGCTGGCTTAAGTCAGTAAAGCAACCTGAATATAACCTTTTTAATGTACAATCACATCCCACGTCTGTATCAGCTGCCACATGTTTTTTAGTGACGTCAGTATTACACTTCAGCTCATTCAGACTGTACATCACTTCTGTTAACCAAAAGGTTTGACTGTAACCTAATGAAGCAACAGCATACTTAACTGCAACTAAACCAAGCCTTCCAGAGGACATCACGATACATTTTTCCCAGCAGAATTTAAAGCATACTCTCATAAATTTCACATCCATGTACTTACAGAACCAACAATCTAGGTTTTGTTTTATTTAAATTTGGACCATTCTTTTCATTTTCTAATCTGCCCACTTTTTAACATGAATTTCCTGCCATTGCAGAGCATGTTTGCTGCTCTATCAGCAATGAAAGCACATGCATAGTTTAGCAGCAGCAGCAGCAGAACATAGTTTAAGGATGTATAAGGTTGCCTTGTCTTGTATCTTACTTAAAAGTATATGTCCAGTAGCTGCAATGAAGAATTGCTTCCTATTTCTATGGTTAGTCCTTCTTTCTGAATGCAGTGATTTCAGTAGTTCTCTGAAGTTTGTCTCAACTGAGGCCTCACCACGAGGTGGATTGAAAACTGGCTGAACAGCCTGATGCAGAGGATGGTGGAGCACCTCACATATGAGCAGTGTTTGAGAGAGCTAGGACTGTTTAGTCTGGAAAAGGTCTAGAAGGAGTATCTCAATATCTACAAATAAGAGTGCAAAAAAAGACTGGGCTCTATGGTGCCCAGTGACAGGACCAAAGGCAGTGGGCACAAACTGAAACACAGGAGGCTCTGTCTAAACATCAGGAAACACATTTTTGCACTGAGGGTGACCAAGCACTGGGACAGGTTGCCTAGGGAGGCTGTGGAGTCTCTCTCCTTAGACACAGTCGAAAACCTAGGCACAGTTCTAAGCAACTGGCTGCAGGTGGCCCTGCTTCTTGCCTGAAGGAACTTGATGAGGATCTTCCTTATTGGACATTAAGACAATCAATCAGTAGATTCCTTAAGGCATATGGAAGCAGAAGCAAGTGGTCAAGACTATCAATAAGGGTGATATTGTAGGTGCTTGTAAGTTGTCTGTGGGGCAAGGTGCACCATTTCAGTTCTTTCACTGTGGCCCTTGTCAACCATACCAGACTGCTGAGGGGGAGACCAACCACCAGCAAATCTCAGTGATCTGACTGACTGACATCTAAGAAACATCTCATTAAAACAAGGTCAAGCCTTATAAGACTGAGAGCTCCTGGATACTACAGCCTTTCCTCCTGTGAGCCCATAATTTTATCTCCAAGAAGTGAAATGTCTGTATAACATTAATGAAGGAAATATAGCTTTTTTCCTGCCAGCACAGTTTAGGTTTTCCCAAGACAGCTTGTGTTACCCCAGCACTCACAAGGGAGACTGCATTTCGTATGCCTTTTCTTTCAGTGAATGCTGAACTTCCTAATATAATGGAACATGTGTGATTCTCAACATGTAGTATTTAAAAATCATAGAGCCAACATAACTTTATATTTATAGTTCTGTCTCACTAGGAGTTCAAGCTGTTTAAATATCCTGTAAATACATTAATTATATCATTTGATTTTTATCATGCCTACCCTACTAATAAAGCTGATAATGTAATGATATGTAATCCTTAATATCAGACATATCTTTTAGTTCCAGGTAGAACATTTAGGTTTTATTTTTTTAAAAAGGGCTGCAAGAACTGACTTTGTAAAATACATGGCTGACCTGTTAGGTAGAAGTAGACAGCTACAGTAGACTGTACCTTAAAAAATATCTGTTTTAAGTTTGCTTGATTTAAATTTACTTCCAGACCATTACTATTAGAAGGCAGCATCTTGAGCTTAATACAATTGCCCTGGTGATCTTTATAGAGCTCTTGCCATTACTGAAATTGGACTCACTATTTCCCCCAAGCATATACCTGAATAGTTAAAATATCTGTGCATCAGAATGGAATTAAAGAAGGGGTAGAGTCATACTTTGGAACTAGATGATCTTAAGGTCCTTTCCAACCCTAACTATTCTATGATTCTATATTTAAAATGGTGCACAGAGCAGGGGAAAACAATACTTTTTTTGTCTTCTATAGTAATGTAAGGTCAGTTAAGGAGACAAGCATATTTTTTTCTCCTTACTAGAGGTGGAATCTCTAGTAGATGTGTAGATGTGATTTGGAATACATTAAATAACCCCATCAGAAAGATTAAATTTTTAGACTCTGTGGTTATCCATTTCTAGACTATCATTATAGAAAGTATGTTTCAATCAGATTCTCCAAATTTTACTGAAGAATGATACCAGCCCATGAGACCCAGAATGTCTGCAAGTACAGGAGATGTCAGGTCATCTTGTTTGCCAGACTATAAGCAAAAACCAGTATGTCTGAGAGTAGCTTAAAAATAGGGGAAAAAAAGCCCACCATAATTGCAGACTTCTACAACTGGAAAAGTATTCTTCATTTTAATTAACCTCTCTTCTGCAATGTGTCCTGAAAATATTCCATCTGAGACCTTAGTCATCTGTCTAAAAAGAAGCAAAATATTAAACCTACAATTGCACATTATGGAGGTTGCCTTCTACAAAAACATACTGAACCACTGCATAACATTGCAAAATGTTTTGCTGTCAAGGAGCACCTACTCGTACACAGTATTTTCCTGTGCAATTACCTGAACCTTGTGGTAAGAAAAATAATCTCAGATAAATACCCTAATTATCACTCTCATACAATCGAATAGAATATTACTCTGATCTGCAAACTGATCAAGGTCTTAACTTTGCCATATCACTTGCTAAAAACCAAATCATAATTAAGCTACTCTCTACACTACTATTCAGATGGAGCATAAGAAGGGCAAGAGGTAGTTTACTGTTCTTTCAGGAGTCCATGAGAAGGTTCAATAACCAGACAGTACAGCTTTAATGAAATGTTTGGTTTATATATTTTATTTGCATACTCTGATTTCTTTAGTTGGTTGTTCAAAGGAAAAGCAAATCAGAAAATAGTAAAGAGGGGAAATAAGTGTTTCTATTTTGGGGTATATTGTCTCAGTACTTTAAATCACAGCTGGAGAAAACTGTTAGAATAATCTATCCCTCTACGTAAAAGCGTGATTTTTGTCTATTATACATTAAGCAATTTTTTTTAAAAGTAGTCTATGTATGTCAGTAAGAGAGGCTTTTACCATTTCCTTTGGGAAAATTCTCCAAAGACTTGTAGATTTTGCTGTCATAGAGGTTATCCAGATGGTTAACATTTGCCCCTACTTAACTTGATGCAGTTACTTGTGCTTCTGCTTGCCTTCATTCTGCTGAACTGATTACTGCCCATTATTGAGAAAGCCTTTAGAAATTTGCAGAGAACTAAACATCTGCTCCTTCCTCCTGTAAGTAAGTTCCAGGCGACTATATGGTTTTTCTGTTGTAGGGATGCTTCTGAAAGCAGTCTTTTCAAAATCTAATTTGCAATAGATTTGTGATTAAATTATATACTGTAGTATCTCCCAGTGACCCCAGACAGTCTTGTATCCTGTTGTGTTAGAGTCTCTATGGATGTGATGATGGGCATGAAACCTGACCCAAGGACTTTTCAAAATCAGTGGAACTTCTCAGCTCCTATATTACTAACATGATCTGGTAAATACAGATACTTACTCCCTAGAATGTTACCCTCTTCATGAAGAGAAGGAGACCATAGTTTCTACCTTTCATATAGGTCCATGTTCAGGAAAACTTTGTTACTCCTGGGAGAAAATTGAAAGGAAGGACAAGTATGCTATCCCTTCTCTAAACAGTCGTTTTGAATTTGTCATCCTGTTTTATGCAGTTCTTCAGCCCCAATAAATGCACCACCTACCAGTGCTTGTTCTAATCAGGAGTGCTGCAAGGTTTCAAGCCAGCACAAAGTCGTTGAGAGGTTTGAGACCTCAGTCAAATGACAAAACTGTGGGCTCTGCTCTACAAGCCTTGGCTGGTCTTCTTGAAGTTCTCACATCTACAGATCGCCTAGTCAAAAAAGGACAGGAAAAGTGACATCAGCCCTGCCCACTGCACTTATGTGGCGAGTAAATCATATTTTATTTTCATTATTAATGATTCCTCATGAGATCCAGTGTGATTTAATTAATAAATAGGGGCATTTTGGTTTTTTATTGTTAATACTATGTCTCAATTAAAAAAAAAAGAAACAACTGCAATCACACAATATAAAGCTGTAAAAAAAAAAAATCACATGCAAAGTTTTGTTGAAGAAAAAGTCTTGAGGGGGAAGGCAATACTTTGACAGTAAATCATAAATTTATATTAAAAAAGCTCTGATTCAGAAGTTAAAGAGCCTGTATTCTTTTTGTTTGTTTGGTTGGTTTTTTTCTCTAAAATTTTGGGTGTCATTTTAAAGGCATACTCTTGAAATCTAATATCAGTATTTGTCACTTCCTGTGGTTTTGGGTGGTTTTGTTGTTTGTTTGTTGGGTTGGGTTTTTTCTTTCCCCTTTCTTTTCTATTTTCTTATTATCTGACACAGAACCATGACAAATTTCTCATCATTTCCTCATAGGCAAACGGATGGGGTTTACCTCACTGTAAATTGCCTACTCGCACCTATTTTAATCTGACAGGCTGTTCAAAATATTTTTAAGGCCAGCTGAGGGAACAGAATAGGTACATTTCTCTGCAGCAATGAGTCAGTGGAAAGAGACCCAGTGACTCCAGGGGAAGCTACTCAGAGGTTATTTGGCTTTTGAGCAGGTATTAGTTCCCTGGTGAAGATTACCAACTCGACACCACAGCTCCATACTAACCAGGAATAGTAGCTTTTTTCAGAAGAGTACTGATATTTTCTTCAGTGTGTTCTTTCTTTTCTTCTGTTAGCCTTACGATCACTACCGTGTTCCACATGATTGAACAGATCTACAACTTTATCTACAACTTTACGCCACCTGAAAGATGACTGTAATATATCTTTTACAATTTATTTGCTTTGGATGGTTTGTTTCAAAAGGAAATGCTCAGAATAGAAAAGAAATAGTCTTAAGAATTTTCTGGTTTAAATGCAGTTCTCCAGCTTTAGGACTCCAAAGAAATGTGCTGAGGTGAATCCATGGCTTCCCCAGAGCACTGCAATACTGAACGAAAATGTGCAGAAAAGCTTGAGATATATTCTAAACATCCTGCATTCACTCCATGGAGGGCTACGCTTCTACTCCCAGTCCAACATAAATGAATAATTTGATTATCTGTGCATATGCAAAATCCCACTGGGAGTTGGTGCAAACATAAAATCCCCCATGTGTTTTCTAGCATGTGAGACCACGTTCAGATCCATGTGCAGCCAGAAAAAACTGTTGAGAAAGAGATAGTAATTTTAAATCTAAACCAGAAATTCATCCATCTGTTTCATGTTTCTAATCTACCAAGTTGTGACTGTCCTTATTCTTGAGGAGAGGAACCTTTCAGTTCCATCACATTCCATGTCATGGACAAAGTGTGGTTCTCTAGTATGGTGTTCACTGAAAACAGTAAAAGATGCTGTGTGGGAGGAAATAAATCTAATATTATAAAAACCTTTTTTTTTTTTTAACAGATAAAAAAAGGCATCTGTCATTAAAACTACATATATTCATATCTATATATGTTCAGCGCAGAAACTATGCTTTGCCAAGTATTTCTCATCAGATGGAAACAAATCTTATTTTGACTTTTTAGGTTAATGTTCCCATGTTTTCATTGCTTACAGAAGGCCCTTGAAATTCTGCAAAAAAAAAAAAAGCTTTGGAAGATACACATCTCTAGTGTCTCCCATGAAGTTCCATTTGTCTATGTCCCAGGTACAAGTCTGGTGTCGTTCCCATCTGTCAGCAAAGCCATGATACCATGTCAGAATAACAACTGAACTCAAATGCTTGGACACCACAACTAAATAACCAGCAATGCCTGCTACAGCAGGAGCTCTGACCATAAAACCTCCCTTAGAAGAGAGCTGGAAGGGAAACCTAAATCACCTTCTCTTCCACGCTGATTCTCTCCCTCAGATGTGTTGCATGGCTTCAGGGGTTCTCTTGCATCTATAACCAAGACATTCCTTCATGACATCTCATGATGCTTTTTAGGAGCCTCTGTTTTTAGCTGCACAGGTGGAACAGTGCAAAGGAGGATGGCTAAGGGCATGATGACCATAGCTGCTGACTGAAGGTTTCCCTGGCACATTTATTTCAGAAGGCTGAAAGGATTCTTTAGGAGAAATAAACTCACTTTTGTGGCTCCTGTAGATATTGACATACAGAAGAGCTCTGGTCTATTCCTACCTTGGTCACAGCTTTCTTACATGATTTTGTACAAGTTGTTTTAATATAAAGCATTGGAAAAGACTGTCACTCATGTTCCACTCCCTGTCTGAAGGTCTACCAGCAGGCATGGGGGAAGTTAACCTGGCCAGGGTTTCATGAAGACCTCTTACTGCAAAAGAGATCAGTGGCAGTTGTGATTATTAAGCAGCTGGGGACAAAATAATACATTCCTATTAATAAATGACTGCAGGAGGAAGAAAATCTTAAGGAGGGTTGAGTGGGTATGTTGAATTATGCAGTTCATTTAAACAATTTTCTTCTGCAGATACATTTGGAGTTGATTAACATATACATAGACATTTGGAAGCCTGGCTGCAGTGAATTTCCCTTCAAGCAAAGTAACAGTTCTTTTATTTCTTTTCATTCACTGAACTCCACCAGATAAAAGAGCACAGAATGTACCTGGAGCCTGTAAAGGTCCCCTATGTCCCAGAACAGCATAAACGCCAGCTTCATTACCACACATCATTAAATGTTTCATACAGAAAGGCACCATCTGCTCTTGAAAACTCTGGGACCTCTGCACATGAGATGTTTGATTGCCCCCAGCCAAGAGGGACTGCCTTTTGACTTAACCTACTAAGCCTGGAGCTGGGGTTATTTTGCCAAAGTGAGTGTTTTTCTTTATTGCACTAACCACTTCTCTCCTGTTCTGGCTATATATCAAGAGTTGTCTCCAGCTCCATCCCGCTGGGGTTTTTTTTTGGGTCCTTGAGCATGGGAAGTCATGGACTGGTTGGACAGCAACTTTTAAATTATCAATTACGTATCCATCTTACCTCCTGTAATCTCAGTGTTAGACAACTCCACGTTAACACCTGACCACGCAAACAGCATGTTCGGAGGCTTACACCAAAGCAAACACTAGGGTTATTTTTGCACATTTCCCTTTCACAGCTCCTGATCCCTACCCAAAGAGCAAGAAGGGCAGGGCTAACATCACCTGTGGGGTCTATGCTCCTTACCTCATTGTGGCCACATTGGCAGATGGAATATGCTGCAGCCTTCAGGGATGTTACAGCCCATGGACTGTATGAGCTCGAAATGCCCCGAGAGCTCATTAGGACAGACTGTCAGACCAAAACGCTCCCAGCTGAGTGATGTGGCTAATGCTGTAATTTTGTGCTGGGTGAGTGAAGTGGTACATGTCTCTTTTATGGTTTGTCAGGAAAATGACCATGGAAAACAACTTTTGTAACACAGAAAACAAAACTTTCATGAAAATTGTATGTCCCCTTAATGGCCAATTTTCATTTAGGGAAAAAAACATAGTTTATAAAAATGTTCATGAATTTATTTGGAAGAATTGTATCATATTTAAATGTCCAGAAGTTTATCTCAGATTCATAGAATGCACCAGTAGTGTACACAACAGAATTGTGGGGGGTTGCCTGTATTTCTGTAAAACTGAGTGTCACTTTTCCAGGAAATTCTGCCCCCCCCCCCCCCAAATGAAAACTTCTAATAAAATAAAATACAGTAAAATACAATAAATTACAATACATATAATTATGTTTAATAGCTTACTTTACTGGAATAGTGATCAGGAAAATAAAATCAGCTTTTGAAACTTGCCAATCTAACATTCAAACAAAGCAAAATAGTTCCTGAAAAAAGATTCTAAATTTACTGACCTTACTTTTCACTCTTTTGCACAGTCATGCTTGAGCTATTCATCAAACTACATTTTTAATAAAAATACCGATTATCCGAAAACTAAGAAACATTGTGCATGGTATCATGAAAGTGACCACTGCTGTGTATAAAAACAGACGACAAAGTTATCATCTAGGGGGTGCATACCTGGAAATGTCATCTAACCACATGGTCTTTTCCTGTTTTCCAGCTGCAACTATTTTCATTTTTCTTAGTTATCAGCTTAACAGCTCCTGTGTTATGGTCTTTTCTTTAATGCAAGATAACAAAATATAGAAGTTACTCAGCAGCTGTTTTGTTTCACCCTTCATTCACCCAGTTGCTTGCTAAGAACTTATGGAATTATCTGAAATGCAGAGAATGTTTTTTTCCTACGTCATTAGTGTACAACTGGTTTATATCCCTCCAAAGTGTTTCAGCTTTATTGCTCTTTTCAGACCATTACTGTAGATTGAAATATTTCTATTTGTAATTCTCAAAATATTTATTGACCACCAAATCATTGACATCCTTTTCTTCTTGCTGAGTTCTTCACATGCCTGCAATTTGACTGCAATGACTCCAACACTGCTAGGCATGTTCCAGTGTTTTATTTGTAACAGGTCATTATAGAATTGTAGAGCCATGTCTCACAATGTAATATTAATTTTCCTTATGTGCCTTTACTTACCAAAGTGTGTTAACACATCTGAAAAAAAAAAAAAAAAAAAAAATGATTCATAAAATTTCCCAAAAAAAAATATCCANCAGGTCATTATAGAATTGTAGAGCCATGTCTCACAATGTAATATTAATTTTCCTTATGTGCCTTTACTTACCAAAGTGTGTTAACACATCTGGAAAAAAAAAAAAAAAAAGAAAGATGATTCATAAGATTTCCCATAAAAGTACTACCAGGCTCTCCAGGACATTTAGTATGTAGCTGTGGTGCACAGTCATTCTTAATCATTCCTAGTAAAGAGAGAATTAGCATTCCTTCAATCGCTTATCTTCATAAGAATTAAAATTCTTTCCAGGATATTTAGTTCTTAGGGCATTTTATCACAGCACGTTTCTGTTGTAAACATGCTTTTTCTTGTTAGGAATGACACTAATTTTCCAGTTAGTTATCAAAGCAAATTTTTCCTAAATTTATAGCAGTCTGAGATAGATTTACAGAATTAAATCATAAATCTTTACTGCTATGCTCAAAAACATAGGATGGAACGTGCATTTGCCCAGCCACAGTGGATTGTGACTTTCTGGATTGCATTGCACATGCAGTCAGATGTTCTGGCTTTTTTAAGGAAAATTAAGTCATATGTGTCTGTGATTTAATAAATATGTTCCTTTAATTGCGCCACAACCTTCCTGACAAAAATATTTTCTAATAAGGAAGCTAGTCCACAGCAGGGATAAAGAGATTACTCCAGTGAAAGTTTAGTGAAGGAATAAGAGTATTTATTGTTTAAATATCAAACAACATGGTACTGGGTGACAGCCAGCATGGCTTCACTAAGGGGAAATCCTGACTGCCCAATCTGGTGGCCTTCTATGATGGGGCTACAGAACTGATGGACAGGGGTAGAGCAGTTGATGTCATCTACCTGGACTTGTGCAAATCGTTTGACACTGTCCCACATGACATCAATTTGATAGGTGGAACACTCGGTGGATAAAGAACTGGTTGGATGGCAGCACGCAGAGTTGTGGTCAATGGCTCAGTGTCAGGCTGGAAGCCAGTGACGAGTGGTGTCCCTCAGGGATCAGTGTTGGGACTGGTCTTGTTCAACATCTTTGTTGGTGACATGGACAGTGAGATTGAGTGCGCCCTCAGCAAGTTTGCTGATTACACCAAGCTGTGTGGTTCGGTGGATATGCTGGAGGGAAGGAATGCCATCCAGAGGGACCTTGACACGCTTGTGAGGTGGGCTGATGCCAACCTCATGAAGTTTAACCATGACAAGTGCAAGGTCCTACAGCTGGGATGGAGCAATCCTAGGAACAGCATCAGGTTGAGCAAAGAGATTCAGAGCAGCCCTGTGGAGAAGGACTTGGGGGTGGTGGTCGATGAGAACATGAACATGAGCTGGCTTCAGCATGCACTCACAGCCCGGAAAGCCAACCATATCCTGGGCTGCATCAAAAGGAGCGTGACCAGCAGGTCAAAGGAGGTGATCCTGCCCCTCTTACTCTGCTGTCATCAGACTTCACCTGTAGTATTGTGTGCAGTTCTGGTGTCCTCAACATGAAAAGAACATGGAGCTGTTGAAACAAGTGTAGAGGAGGGCCACGAGGATGATCAGGGGACTGGAGCATCTCCCATACGAAGACAGGCTGAGAGAGTTGGGGCTGTTGAGCCTGGAGAAGAAAAGGCTGCATGAAGACCTCATAGCAGCCTTCCAGTATCTGAAGGGGGCCTATAGGGATGCTGGGGAGGGACTCTTCATTAGGGACTGTAGTGACAGGACAAGGGGTAACGGGTTCAAACTTAAACAGGAGAGGTTTAGATTGGATATAAGGAAGAAATTCTTTGCTGTGAGGGTGGTGAGGCACTGGAATGGGTTGCCCAGGGAAGTTGTGAATGCTCCATCGCTGGCAGTGTTCAAGGCCAGGTTGGACGAAGCCTTGGGTGGCATGGTTTAGTGTGAGTTGTCCCTGCTTATGGCAGGGGGGTTGGAACTAGATGATCTTAAGGTCCTTTCCAACCCTAACAATTCTATGATTCTATAAAGTTGCTTGTCTCTTGGTTTCCCACCTCTCTCATGTGGTCTATTTAATTTATGCTGATGAATCTTTGTGATGATGATTCTGCTCAAAACAGGAAAGCTCTGTCACTCCAGAAAAAGATAAAATACTCCCCCAGCACTTCTGAGGCTCAGTTGCTCTTCTCACTGTAGTTCATCCCTGGCACTACTCTCACAGTCATGGCTCTGCTCTCGTACTAATTTTAGCCTTTGGATACTTCAGCTGTGAGCTGTAGCCTGTTTTAACCACAAATTACTTTATGGGTTCCTATGGGTCTGTTCATGTTCATGTTTTTCTCTTCTGACTCTCTCTTGTCCCAAAGGGGAGTGAACCTCTACTATCCTTCCATACAATGGCCTTTCTTAGTTTATAATTGCTTTCTTAATTCTTTTTCCATTTCCATTTCAGCCTATGTTCTCTCTTGGCTCCTGAAATGTCTGTTATTTCTGTCCTTTCTTAAAAAAAAAAAAAAAAAAAAAAAAAAAAAAAAAAAAAA
>NDXB01001422.1:67771-90623 GCA_002631895.1 Agapornis roseicollis
AAAAATACAACAGACTACAATTTTTGACTGAAAATTTTCCCTATTAATATTGACTTTGTAAGCTCAGTACAAAAAATTAGAGAAACAGAAATAAGAGAGAGGAGAGGAAAATATAAGACACATTATTTGACATTTTTATTTCTTATGCTAATCTAAGTAATATCATTTGGAGAAGGGGTAAGATTAGCCAGCCCTCTATAGTAAGGAGTACAGCTATTTCACATACCATAATCATGGTCATGGCATTAAATGGACAATATCGATGAACAAATGTAAATATGCATATAAGAGAGCATGGTTTAAGAAATTATTCTGAAACCCTAAGTCCTGCATTTGTAGAAAGGGTGTTTTGAAAAATGAAAAAAGGTCAAATATTTTATAAGAATTTCATTGACTTGAATCTGTATGGAACAATTTGCAGTTCTTCTATATGGAACTGAAA
This sequence comes from Agapornis roseicollis, assembly GCA_002631895.1. Classification (NCBI taxonomy): domain Eukaryota; kingdom Metazoa; phylum Chordata; class Aves; order Psittaciformes; family Psittacidae; genus Agapornis; species Agapornis roseicollis. The sequence continues at coordinate 68,214 of NDXB01001422.1, forward strand.
CCACACAAGCACACACACATACGTGTGCAAATAGGTGTCTATATGCCATCTGAATATCTAGCATATTTAATTCAGAACAAAAACATAAAAACTTCTTGATCTGTCACCTCAGGAAGCTGAGAGCTGAAAGAGTGGAGCATCAGATGCAATTCAAGAATAGCTACTCAGAAGAACAACACAGGCATCTTGTCTCTTCTTGATGTAACCAAAGATAAACGAACAAATGTCACAAAATGTTACTACTACATTGCCTTTATGATAATTTGCTGCTCTTGAATCATCATTATGTTAGTGAGCCAAGGGGTATTCTAGAATTAAAATACATAATTTAATGTAAAACCTAAGCTTCATAGAGTCAGCTTCTATTCTGTTGTGACAGTGCTAGGTTAATGGTTGAAACTCAATGATCTTAAAGGTCTTTTGCAACCTAAACAATTCTATGATTCTATCAGAGGCAAATATCTAAAATGGAATATCTAACATATTTGGAGGAGAATTGAGGGGTGACCTAGCATGCAATTTTTCATCAAGGTTATTTTCATTAAAACAGAAAATTGAATTTTCTAGTGGCTATTTTCATTTTCTATTCTGTTACTTGAGACAAGAGCTACAGCTACCTATGTTATAGCCGCCTGTATTTCAAGCTGAAGGGAAAGCCACAAAGCTGACAAAACTCCTTGAACAGGCAACAGCAAAGAGGAGCAGAAAGGCAAAAAGACTTCACATTTAGCTGCTAGTAACCGTAACTGAAGACTAATAATTTCACTTATGGAAAGGCAGAGGAGGCTGAGCAGTACTTTCTGGGCAGGCAGACAAGTAGCAAGCCAAAACTCTCTGTAAACACTTTTTTTTTTGAGAAATCTCTGTTGAAGTAAATAAAAAAGATTGCATGTAATGCTGGGAGAAAGAGGAGGGAGGGAGGATTGTTCATTTCACTTTGTACTCCAACTCAGAAGCCAAATATTTTCCAAACTATTTTATTTAGTGGTTTAATAGCATTCTGAAATAAATAGGTATATATGATTCTTGTAACTGACATTTCTTCATATGCTGGTGCCATTTAAGTGTTTCCTATGGTGCTGGATTTTTATTCTATTGAAAACTTTTATGAGGTTTTTTTATATTAGCATTTTTCCTTTTTTTTTTTTTAATTTAAACACATACAAACTTAGTTTCTTGCATGGTGTTTAGCTGTCAGAATTTTTGGTTTGGAAAATCTATTTTTTTAAAGAATCTTTTTATAAAAGAATTGACAATGAAGAGAACACTGAGCAGAACCGGTGCAACAGCTTAGGCTCAAAATAAATAGGGGGAGTTGCTATGGTTTTTCACAAATAACATGTTGTGTAGTATCAAGTGGAGCATGAGCTCTGAGGATGTCTTCCCTCAGCACAGCTGAGTTTTCCTGTCACTGAAAGGAACAAAGATCACAAGCTGCCAGAATGAAGCTACTACATAGGTAGCACGTAAGTGTTGCAGCAAAAAGGTGTTGATTATTTAGTTATTGATACTTGCTTACTGTAACAGCAGAGAATTAATTAATAAAATTTGGGAGAAAACCAGTATTTCTTCAATTGGCAGACAAGAAGTCAGTCAAAAAGCTTTACATTAATATGTTTTTCCTCAAAGCTGGGGCAGACATAGGGTCAGTCAGGTTGACTCAAGGATAGGTGACAACTTCTTAGGTTACTGCAATTCAACTGTATTCAGCTGTGTGCCCTGGCCTTCATCTTATTAGCACAGTGTTTCCAGTTGTCTCACTGCAGTATTAATTTTTTAGTTATGCTATCAATATTTCACATTTGCACTGTGCAAACTTTCTACCTCAATACTATCTGCTGTACCTGGAATAGTCACTCCAGTCCACTGTTGGAGAGCTATCACATTTTATAAGCTCAAAAATAAAGTGGGAAAATATAAATTTATGATATGCATACAAACTCACTAACTCAGAAAAACAAGTTATTGTGCATTCCCATCTACCACCATGGGCCCCAACACATACAGATAGTTGCATCAGTGTGCAAAAATAAACATTATGTCTTGAATTTTTTATGGAAATACAAAATTTTCCTTCAATGTGTTTTATGTCATAATAAAATCTTCAGGGGATCTGTGTTTCTTGCAGATTTTATTCATTCAGTTGAAGCTTAGAAAGCCTCACAAAAGGTTGCAAACTAATGAATATACTCTTAAATAACACAAAACCAAACATTGGCTTTTGCAGGAGGTGTGAATATATTCAGGAGATAATTATGTTTGACACTGTCAGTGTTTGACCTATTGGAGCCCCCAAAGCAATCATGTACATGACTGAACATGGGAATTCTGACTTAATCTCCTGAATATAACAGTTTAATAAATTGTAACTTGTGCAGTGAGCCATAGCACATGGGATTTAGCAATCCTCGGTTATCTGTTTAGAGCAACTCAGGTTAAAAAATACAGCTCAGATATGTAAAGATTCTTTATTTCTTACTCTCATGGAGAAAAAAAAAAACAATCTGATTTTCTAAGGAAAAAAGAAAGAACAGACTACCAGGTAGGTTTACTTATCCTGAACAAAGCATCTTCTAATCCATCTCAGCTGACACTATAATCATATGAACTGCACAACCACATTCCAAGGACAAGACAGCTTCGAGCACAGATCTGTATTTAAAGCAGCTTCTCCATTAGCATAGCAAGGAAAAAAGAGATACCAAAACAACTTTTGTGAAGTCTTTGCTTCATGCCCTACAGTTGTAACGTCAAGGCAGTCTATAATTAGAGCATGCAGGGACCAGTGACTAATGCACGCGAAGGTGCAGTGAATTAGCTGAAGTGTTTTCTTTAGTTTTGCTTGTAGACAGGAATACTAGATGCTCTGATGCTGTTTCTCAGACTGCAAATATTGGCACGCCCCGCTCAAATACAACCACAGAAAGAAAACACAAAAGAAAGAGAATACACCCACTGTGGATGCCATATTTTCTCCTACAGTATTTACAATGTATATGTTCACACCCAGCGTGGTCATGCTTCCAGTATTAGAACCTTGTGCCTTCTCTGCAGTAACACATTTATGCGTGTGACTGCTAATAAAAAGACACCACTTTTTAGCCTGCTCTTTGATTAGCTCTGCTGCCTTGTCCCTTGCCTTCCACAATTTCCCATCTGCAAGGCCTATTTGGTATCTTGGAGCATTGGTTGAATGCCAGCTGGATAAATGCTAGTAGGAAATATTAGTTGTCATTATTACTCACTATGACCTGAAAGAATGGCTTTTACAGTGCCTTCACTCTTGCTTTCCCCTCTAAATCAAGCAGTATCTGCAGTACTAAACAGTCACTGGACTGTCAGTTTTTTCTCAGTAAACACAGAGCTTGAGTAAATATTGTGTAGTTGAGAAAAGCATGGACGTTTTGACTGATTAAATGGGAGGGAGGGACAGCTGACTAGGAAGAACCATCCAAACAATGTGAACTCAAGATAAAAAGAATGCATTGTCCCAGCAAAATCAAGATAGCTGGTGTGGACTTCTAAGTGTGTCTGTATCTGTACACACTCTATTATTTTTTACATAGATGCATAAAATATATTGATTTTGAGCAGGTTTGGACATTGCTGAAATCCAGCCAGGAGCCAGTTATAGGATCAATGCACCTTTGAAGTAGTGCCTAGGTTTGTGCTGACCTTTGATAAGAGGATAAATTTCACCCTGTGCCATTAGTGCTGCCCACAAACATAAAAGGGATATGTTTGACTTGCTTTAACATCTTTGATATTTACCCACTGCTTTGCTTGAGATATCAGGTATAAAGATGACCCTATCTTTCCTGACTATGCTGAAAATGAGAGATATTTGTATTTAAAACAAGGTTCAAACTTAGGCCGGGGAGATAGTGTCAGCTCTTACTGAACTTTTTCCTAGCATAGTGCAAGAAGCCGGTATGGGTGAGCTGATGTAACTTTACTGTAATAAAACAGAGTTCAAAAACCAGTCTTGATTTGTCAGCCCAGAGGCCGAAGCTTGCCCTGAGATAGAAAGTCATGATACCAGAGAGATCAGACATTACCCAGCGACCATGACACCCCACCAGAAAAGAAGAATAATCCATCCTGTTAACAAGGTCGTGTGGTGCACTGGATGGGGGTTAGCCCTGTCCACGTGGTGCAAACCTCACTGTCCTGCAGCAGCTGCCTCACTGTAGTGAGTGGTTGAATTTGGCTATGACCACTCTGGGGTAACACTGCTTCTCCTGCCACTCATAGCATGTCCCTGGAGTCCTCCCCCTGCTGCGATTTAACTTGAGGAGTGGGTTACAGAACCAAATGAAGTTTAGATGCAAGTACCGCTGCTTTCTAAAGGACAGCTGGTAGTATTTCTAGGCAACTTTTCTCCTCCCCAAAACATGTAGGTCACATCTCTTAATCTTCAACCTTGTTGCTTGTCATCTCTATACTTGCTCATAAATTAATGGACTTCTGAGGGCTGGATAGCTCATGGACAAGCTGCAGAGGATGTGGGCTGCCAGCAGAAGATGAGTGACCGAGGCTATCTCTGCTTGTCAATAAAAGAGACCTTTAACCATTTTTTCAAGCTGGTGCATGTGGGGCTTTTGCACGTGACTAGGAGACACATACACAGAGAGAGTGAAAAATTAAACTGTTCTGGGGAAACTGGTTCAGATGGTGCCTGTATGTTTGGCATCCTTAAGAAGGAGGTTAGCAGGTGAGCAGGCTAAGGTCCAAATTCCAAATGGGACACATACAGAGAGATCATGATATTCTTAAACTTGGAGTCTTTTTGATGAAAAGTCAAATATAGGAACATGAACGTACAACTATACATATTTTGTAATAGGATTCTTTGAGAATAGTTACTGGTCACACAGGATTTCTGCTATAAAGAATCAAACCTGTAGTCAGTCTTCTGTTAATTCAGAATCCTAAATTTCAATAAATAGAGGCTATGTGCCTAGAAGTTCCTCTGGCAAAGAAGTCCTTCAGAATATGGACGAGAACCTAACAACAGTTTGAAGTAATTTCATAGAATCACAGAACAGTTAGGGTTGGAAAGGACCTTAAGATCATCTCATTCCAACACCCCTGCCATGGGCGGGGTCACCTCACACTAAACCATGGCACCCAAGGCTTCGTCCAACCTGGCCTTGAACACTGCCAGCGATGGAGCACTCACAACCTCCCTGGGCAACCCATTCCAGTGCCTCACCACCCTCACAGCAAAGAATTTCTTCCTTATATCCAATCTAAACCTCTCCTGTTTAAGTTTGAACCCGTTACCCCTTGTCCTGTCACTACAGTCCCTAATGAAGAGTCCCTCCCCAGCATCCCTATAGGCCCCGTTCAGATACTGGAAGGCTGCTAGGANTTAAGTTTGATTACCCCTTGTCCTGTCACTACAGTCCCTAATGAAGAGTCCCTCCCCAGCATCCCTATAGGCCCCGTTCAGATACTGGAAGGCTGCTAGGAGGTCTCCATGCAGCCTCCTCTTGTCCAGGCTGAACAGCCCCAACTTTGACTAACTAAAGACAGAAGTCTCTGAAAGCATCACGAAACGAGAAACAAAGACTGAGAGAAGATGCTGGTGTGTGTGAGACACCACTTTGTCATATGAGAAAAGTGAGGAGAAGAATTTTTCTTGGTGTTAAGTTTTGCAGTGAGTGAAGTCAAGGTCCTGCTTGCTTTTCTTTTTGTCATCTTCTCTCTCTGTTTTGATATGTGCAGACCTTGTATTTATATTAAAAATTACACTGATTCTTATATTCTTTTTAAATTTACATGTGGTAACAAACAGGCCCCTTAACTTAAAAGCTATTTTGGGCAGGACAAAGAGGAAGTACAAGAATGTTGTTAGCTCAGGGTGAGGCAGGAGATAGTAGATGGCTGCTGCTCCAGGGAACTAAAATGTGGTGCCAGGGAGTTGTTGTCTTGGAAATCCCACCCAAGGCAGGATTATCAGAGAATTGTTTAGGTTGGAAAAGACCTTTAAGTTCAGCAAGTCCAACCACACACCTAACACTGCCAAATCCATCACTAAACTACATCCCTAAGTAAGCACCACATTTACATGTCCTTTAAATATCTTCAGGGATGGTGACTCAAATACTGCCCTGGGCCTTCATTGAAGAAATTCTTCCTAATATCCAATCTAAACCTCCCCTGGTGCAAATTGAGGCAGCTACCTCTTGTCCTATTGCTTGTTATTTGGGAGAAGAGACCAACACCCACCTGGCTACAACATCCTTCCAGGTAGCTTTAGAAACCAACAAAGTCATCTCTCAGCCTCTCTTTCTCCAGATTAAACAATCCCAGTTCCCTCAGCCACTTCTCATAAGACTTGTGCTCCAGACCCTTCACCAGCTTTGTTGCCCTTCTCTGGATCCACTCCACTACCTCAGTATCTTTCTTAGAATTGTAGAAGAATCGTATGATTATTTAGGTTGGAAAAGACCTTTAAGACCATCAAATTCACCTGTATGTCAGTTATATCCCAATGTTTGTCTTGTACTGAGGGGCCCCAAACTTAATACAGTATTTGAAGTGTGGTCTCACCAGTGACCAGTACAGGGGGATGATTCCTGCTCTAGTCCTGCTGGTCACACTATTTCTGATACAGGCCAGGATGCAATTGACCACCTGGGCACAAGTTGGCTCATGTTCAGCCACCTGTTGCCCAATACCCCCAGGTTCTTTTCCACCAGGCAGATTTCCAGCCACTCTTTCCTAAGCCTGTATCATTGCATGGTGATGTTGTGATCCAGGTCAGAACCTGGCACTTTGCCTTGTTGAACCTCATACAATTGGCCTCATTCCATCTATCCAGCCTGTCCAGACCCCTCTGCAGAGCCTTCTTACCCTCCAGGGTATCAGCACTCCCACCCAATTTGGTATTGTCTGGAAATGTATTGAGGTTGCACTCAACCGCCTCATCCAGATCACTAATAAAGATATTAAACAGAACTGGACCCAGTACTGAGCCCTGGAGAACATCACTTGTGACTGGCTACCAAATGGATTTACTCCATTCACTGCAAATCTCTGAGCCTGGACATCTAGGCAGTTTTTTACCCAGTGAATCTTATATCCATTCAAGCCATGAGCAGCCAGTTTCTATCAGAAATGGTGTCAAAGGATTTACTAAACTCTGAGTAGACAACATCCACAGTCTTTCCCTTATCCACTAAGCAGGTCACCTTGTCATAAAAGATCAGAAGATTAGATCAATAGCTACTAGCACTTTCAGGATCTAAGGACTCTTCCTAGTTCTCTTTCTAGCTACCGGAAGCTGTCCATGGAAAGAGACTCTATTATCACGCCTGGAACAAGAACTGGTTGCTCATGCAATCCCATCCCATACCCAATTGCAATCCCTGAGCTGGCAGAAAAGTGTGCCCAACTGATTCAGAAGCATCTAAGATTGGCTGTGGTCAAGTCCATTTGCTCTTCCTTATTGTTGATATCTGCCTGATTCATTTTCAGGCATGGTCGAGCAAACCTTACTGTTTAACCCTTGCAACTTCCAATCTGACCTTCTGCTTCAGCAGCATGGCTGTGAGTCAGTGCACTGCCCAGGCATGCACTGGGAGCTCTGCATTGCCAGGCTGTGAGCTCATGGCATACAGCTAGGATCCCTTGCTTCCTGCTTAAACTGTGTGGCCTCACAGATGCAAAGGATGATCTCTACCCATTCTACTCTATGGCTCCTGGGTAGTGCAAGTGAATGAAAATTTTGCATGGAGCTTATTTACTTCTATTATTAGACTGCTATGAGGTCTCCACGCAGCCTTCTCTTCTCCAGGCTAAATAGTCCCAACTTTCTCAGCCTGTCTTTGTACGGGAGATGCTTCAGTACCCCGATCATTCTTGTGGCCCTCCTCTGGACTTGTTTCAACAGCTCCATGTCCTTTTTATGTTGAGGACATCAGAACTGCACACAATACTCCAGGTGAGGTCTGATGAGAGCAGAGTAGAGGGGCAGGATCACCTCCTTTGACCTGCTGGTCATGCTTCTTTTGATGCAGCCAAGGATACGGTTGGCTTTCTGGGCTGTGAGTGCACACTGAAGCCAGCTCATGTTCAGTTTCTTATCAATCAACACCCCCAAGTCCTTCTTCACAGAGCTGCTCTGAATCTCTTCTCACTTCCACATTCTATAAGCTTCTTTCTCCTTCTGAGTTTTCTCAGCAGCTCCTTATCCATCCATGGAGGCCTTCTGGCCTGCTTGCCCCATTTCCTTCTAGTCGGGACTCAAAACTCTTGAGCTTGTAGCAGGTGATCACTGAATATCAACCAGCAGTCTTTGACCCTTCTGCCCTCCAGGGCTTTACCCTGTGGAACCTTACTAAGCAGGCTCCTGAATAGGCCAAAGTCTACTATCTTGAAGTCCAGTTCAGTGAGCTTGCTGCATGCGCTTCTCACTACCCTGAGGATCTCAAACTCACCATCTTGCTACCACTCAAAGAGTAAGGGAGAAATTAGGTAAAGCAATGAACAGACCAACCAGTAGATAAATGGACAAATAAGTAGGTTCACGCTCTTTACTAATAATGAATAATGTAACAAAGCACAATACTCATTAGAAACATCTGGGCTTTCTACGTTTTTAATTAAAATAGGTCTTTAATTCATTTTTAATAATAAGCTAATTAGTACTTATCAACAACTAAGACATTATAAGTCATAAAAATATGCACTAAAATTATCTGTAGAGAATTCTGTAGAATTTTCTCTCTGCTCTTACATTATCAATTATTTACTCCCTAATTCTACTCCTCACCAAGTTCAAGAACCTGCCAGGATTGTATGTGTGCTTCAATAACTGCTAGCTTGAATTGTAGCTCTGCACATCTTTATTAGCATCAGATCAAAATAATTTCAGATTAGTGTCAATTCCCAAGTGATGCTGTGGTGGTCTGGAACCTCACTGCCTGGTAGGAAATATAAGAAGCAGTTGATTTCAGGTCTAGCTCTTGGTGGAATGGTGTCTTCCATTTTCCCTGGCTTACCTCTCCACCTCTGAGTCTATTCTACCCAGACTTCCTCTCCTTTAGGGCAATGAGTTGTAAATAAATGAAAGAGACCATCTTATGCTTAGATAAGGAAGAAAAAATATTTCTGTTATACTTCATACACATACTTGCTAAGCCAGCAGACATACTGGGTTTATGATATTGGCAAAATACATAATTGGAATGGTGCATGTCCATGTTTGATTGATTGATACTAATTTCCTTTATAAACACAGCATTAAGAAAATTATTTTATGGAGGAGCTGGATGAAGTGTGCCATAATGTTTAATGATGTTACTTGTTCTGGTGCCTGAATTAATGACACATCACCTTATTGAAAGACAGATTTGTGAGTGATTTAGCTTCAGCTCATTTATACTGTTCATCATCTTTCTCAGTGGTGGGAAATGTAGTGTTCAAACAATGCCAAAATAACAAAAATAAATAAAATTGATTATGACGGTTTCCCAATATATTTGTCCTGAATTCTTTATTATTTGGACATCTGCATTATTAAACTAAATTGCTTCATTTTCATCCAGTAACTGCCACTGGAGTTGCAAGTCTTGCAAATGTCAGTGAACAGCATGCACATGAAACTTCCATTTCTTTGTGATGCACATCTTCTTTGTGAAGTCATCTTCTTGGGCAGATTAACTGTACAGTGGGCATTGGCTGACTCAGCACCATAAAAACACAGCTGTGCTGCTTCTTCAACTGTCTTGGGTCTGTTATTAGTGTTATGGGTTTTTTATGACAACCTGTCTGAACTAATAATCTGTCCAGGACTTCACTTGGTTTCATGAAAAACAGGCAGCCTTGAAATCCTTTACCAGAATTAGGATCCATAAGAAAGAAATGTGCAGACAACCAATGGCCTTCAGACCAAGTAACTAAGGGTGAGGTTTGATTTATTAACTTACTCTTTGTATGATACCTAAAGGATTTGGTGGTACATTGAGGGATGGCAGCAGCTTTGACTGCTGGTGGAAGCAAAAGAAAGCACCAGCTTTGATACCATGCTGCTCAGGGCACATTAACTCAGTTGTAGAACATAACAAGTACGTAGCCTCACCTGGAAAATGGTGTTTCATATAGTTCTGGAATTCAAAGCACTGTGAAATACGGGCATGTAGAAAGCCATGGTCATGGCTCTGCAGAATTCTAGCTTTACAGTGAGCAAGGAGAAGGAACACAGAGTCACCAAACTATAGAGTATGGAAGGGACATCTGGAAACCATTTAGTCCAAACCCCTTGTCAAAACAGGGCCTATTTTGAAGACAGATCAGATTGCTCAAAGTCAGATATTGCACAGCAATGGTCCATGCTGGTGTTATCTGGAATTTTCCGCTTTCTGAATGTCCAAGATCCTTTATATTGAATAAACTAGGAAAACCACAAGGCAAGTTCTAGGAGTCCTAAACTCTGCCCTTCAGCCTTATCACTGGGAACTGCTTCATATCAAGATATAATAAACCTATTTTTTTTTATTTCTGATTAAGTCAGTAATAAATCCAGTAAATCAGGAGTAGTTTTATAATGTGAAATAGGTATAAGTAAAAGGAAAATCAAAGCCAGATATTCCTTACAGGAGCTATTTTGTAGGAGGGAGACTTCTGTTCCATGTTTTTTTTTTTATCAGCCTTCTCTCCCAAGGCTCTGCCCAAAGTTTCCACTGTGTGATTCTCCAAGCCAAGAGTGGTGGAAAGGGGTTCACAAAAGCATGTATTGTCTCCTTGCTGAATAAATAAACTTCCCAATAACTTAATTCTTCTTGTTTCATTTTATTCCATCCCTCACCTTGCAAAGCTTGGCAAATGTTTTATGTCTGTGTTGGCTCACAATGTATTCAGCAATAAGGTGAGCTAGTTCTATCAGGATGCAGGTTACCATATTATAGAGGTCTCAATACCCAGCTTTTCTCGTTAGTGGGTTCTATTTGTGTGGAATAAACTATCTTTGAATACAAAGGTATAACTGCATTGTACTAGGTTTATGCAAAGCAGATAGTAGGGAATAATTAAATATGTAATGTAAAAAAGCCTTAATTCATTTCAAAACAAATAGAGCAGTTACTAAATGATAGTTATGTGTAAGTATAACACACTTGTATAATCCTTAGCAGGACTGCTGGGAGCTGGAAGCAGTCTTACATCAGCAGCATGGAGTACTACATAACGCAGCTTACCAGATACTAATTCCTTTCAGTAGCACAGAAAAGCTGGCTGCTCTTGTCCTTACAAAATTGACTGTAGACAAACCAGCCAGTTGCGTTGTTCTTTAGTGTTTAATCCCAAATGGATTTATGATATATGCAGATTCAATGCTGAGGGAAAGGAATCATGACAATGCAATCCAGCCCTCATAAAATGAAGGTTACATATGAAAGTAGCCCATATAAAACCCAGGTTAATTATGAAGGAGAGATCTCTGGAAAAAAGTCATAAAATTCTAATAACTTTAGCAATGGAAACAATGACATAAGTTCACTTGGAAGAGCTTGTAACATGTCTATCTAAGGCACAATTAGCAAGAGAAAATCCATTAAATCTGAACCTCTATGCATATCTCATATTTTCAAAGACGTTTTGAGATCCTTCAGGGTCTGTTTTCTGCTCTCTTCTCATTGCCTTGCAAGCTAAATCAGCCAGTGAACATGCAAGAACTCCAGCTTTCTTCTGGTCAAGGGGTTTCCCAGGTATCTGTTGAGGTTAAGAAACATTTTTGCATAGATCTGGCCTAGAGAAAAGTGTTCAAGAGAACAGAATCTAAATAAGATAGAATTCCCAAAGCAAACATAATCAGAGGCTAAGAAAGACTTGTAGTTTAAACTAGGAGTTTGCAAAATCCAGTGAGAGACTTCAGGCACATGACAATGTCTTTTTTTCTCGATTCTCCAGCTGCAAAATAGAGATAATTTTTCTCCTCTAATTCTCCAGGAGGTTATGGCATAAATTCATTAACATTTGCAAGGCATTCAGATGTTGCATGAATATCTGAGAGCAAAATAGCACACTGCTGCAGGTAAGTGAAGGCTTTATAAATTGTTATACAGATAAACCTTGATCTCTTCGGTATTGGAAATTTTAACTTAATTGTGGAAAAGAATGCAAGGATAGAAAATGGGTTATTTTAGTCCTAAAGCTGGGGGTCATTAACATCTCTAAGGGTGGGGCTAATATTATAATCTTGTTAAAAAAAAACCAAACCAACAAAACCAAACAACTTAATATTTGTAATCTTCTATCCCTGCTCACCGTCCTATTACTTCCGCCTTTTCTGTTGCCCTTCTGTTGCAGTCATTTATTTCATGTGGTAAGAGAACCTTTCTATGTGATATAACATCAGTTTATTTTAATGAGACGTGTCTGAAATTTACTCTTGTTAATAATGAGTAAAGATAAGCAATGAAATCACTCCTCACTGAGATCAGTGGGATTTTTCTGTTGACCTCAGTAGAACCAGAACTTCACACAGGATTCAATGCCTTAGATATGTATCATTGAATAAGAGTGCAGTGGCTTGGCTGCAGATCCTGACACGAAAAGGTGCTTTCAAAACCACTTTTTTTAAGGGCTAATTTTCTACCCACCAGAAATAACTGGTGCTCAGGACAACAAGTGCATTCAGCAGAAAAGTGGTCCCACATACACCTGTAATCTGATTCCCTTAGTACTCAGGTCATAAATAAAGGTAATTATGAGATTAATTCTGACCTCTTTCCTTTAATGGTTGGATGTCTGTTCATAGGCAAATAGTAGAATACATGAAGCACAAGGAATATTGTCTGACTGGAAGAAAACATCAGTGGAGACTTGGAAGTTCTGCCTGCCACTTCTCGAATAATTTTTTAAAGGTTTTTTATCTTGTCTAAAGTGCTGAGCCATAAAAGTATGCGCTAGCAAAATCCGCTATGAAGAATAAGTATTTGCATCTGATATTTACAAGGTCAACAAGCAAAAATATACAGTATAATATGAAGATAGTTAAACTGTTTGACACACAGTCAATAAAAGGTATTAGCAGATTCCTTTTCATATCATTCTCTCCTTTTTGCTGGTGTATCCAATAATACACTTCAAGCAGTGACTTACAAACAAGTAAATCAAAGAAAAGTATGTAAATTTTTATGAAAGACTATACAACACAGGACTGAAAATAGGATTTTTTTATAATTTAAAAATGCTGATTACATTCTTGGTAAAGAGATTGGGTTATAGTGCATTTACTGTTACAAATATGCTGTTTATCTTAATCTTTTCATCACTATAGATACTTACAGCCCAATGCATTGACCATCATTCTTTAGAAATACTCTAACTGAGGAATGCACTTGTCAGGTTACTGAATTCTTCTCATTGATATGCAGGCTTTCTTCCTGATTTCCATATAAAACTATTTTTTCAATATGAATACATTGCAACCTAGGCCACTTTTACTATATGCAGTTTTGTAAGCATTTTGATATAATATTATCATCTCTATACAAATAAGTATGTCAACTTTACCTTTATTACCTTTATTTTAGACCAGACCTCCAGTGAAAATATTGTTTTGCTTTCTTTGTGGGATTTTATGGGTAGGATAACCCTATGCTTTCCTATTATTTAGACTAATTTAAGAAAGCAGAATTTCCTAGCTTTATTTTGAACATAAGTTTAAGGTTCTAGCAGTTTCAGGTTCTGATTTAACGAAGCTTGATGATTCTGAAATGAACCAGATCCTATAAATGAAAATGTAAGAGGAAAACATAAGGGGAACCAAACAATGTTGTTAACTTACTAATTAGGAAGAGGTAGGTGTAAGATTTGCCCCTGCTGAAGAAGGTCCGAGATCCCAGCTCCATTTTGACAAAATGACAATGACTAAGTTTTGTTAGACTTACTCACAAGTACCAGAAAACCCCAGGAAAACCTAAAATCAATTATAACATTCAAATCAGAACACAAAATACCCATGGACCTATTTCCAGAAGTTGTTCCTGTGAATGCCCAGAAATGTTTTGGTCTGGGGAGCAAACGGTTGCCCAGTTCTGTAATAACACCATGCTATTATACTATAAAACACACAGTGACTGGTTTTGTGTACCAAAAATCTGTTGCTACCTTATCCACCATTTTGGAGTTTTAGCTGTAATGCATTATGTGTTTACTAACCAATTTGCCCTGCTAACTGTTGCCATTATCCCACTTCTCTGTCCTTTACCTTTCATTCATTCAATAGGCCTTGATGAGAAGATAATTGATGATGACTAGGATGAAAATATAACAGTTCATAAAGCAGCACCACGAACACATGCACTAGAAGATTTGTGTCAAACATCTAATCTTTTTGAATTGAGGAGGATTTCCAGAATGGTGGCCCACTGCAAGAAGGACTGGAAGATGCAACAGAGCACCACAAGTTTCAGTCTTACCTCATAAAGTGAGGTACCAATCTAAATCACAGGCCAGTACATAGGTCATATCTTGAGCTGTACTTTAAAATGCAAATCAGCATTTTAATCCAGCTGATTAATCACCCTAAGCATCTCACCTCTGCCTCTCTATCCTCTCCATAGCATACTCTGTGTATTTAACTTGTATACCTTCCATGACTTGCTTACCATTATACCCTTCTGGAGTATATCCTCCACAGATAGCAGGGCATGCCTGCAGTACAGTAAGCACATTTCAGAGACCTCTCTGCTAAACTGTTCCAACTGTTCTTCTTGCTACAGCTAAGTTACGTACCACCTGAGAGAGGGGGAAAACCTTCTCTAAGTTTCCTGAGAACTCCTCTGGCACTATTTTACAGGTGAGAGTCACCAGGAAATACATATTGGCAGTAATTAAAGCAGGAACCAGAATCAAATTCCTCTCCCTTTCTCCCTCCTGTCCCTATCCATAGCTGATTTTTCTTTGGTAGACATACAAGCCAAAGAGGAGTTCTGGTGTGTTGCAGCCAGGACCATGATCTAGGTGAGCGAGAGACTGTAGAATCTGTTCATGTCTAGAGCATGTGCCAAGCAGGAGAGGAAGTCAATGGGAAATATAGAAAGGTATTGACAGTGGTCTTATAATTTTTATTTTTAATGGAGAACATGCCAAATGGCAGAAGCACCAGAAGGAAAGGATTAGCAAGTGTATGAAGTCTGTCAACACAAACTAAAATTAATCCTGGCAAGGAACTGTGAGTTTCTACTTCCATCCTCAAATTCAGTGACATTTGAGCTCACTCGGCAGACATTGTCCCAGAGACTCTGTGACACCTTAGCATCTTTTACAGGAGAGAGCTTAAAGCCAGTGAAGTATTAATTTGTTTCAGCTGGTATTTGCAAAGGAATAGCAAAGGACTAGGAAGAGATAACTGAAGTAGTTGTCACTGAGGGAGAACTTAGAGCTACTGTTCATTGGCAAAGGGCAGTCCCTTGCCATTTTAAAAATCATTTAGCTGAAATCAGAGGGTCTTCAGAGCTAGTGAACAGGTATGCTTGACTGTACTACAAGAAACTAGAATAGATATCTATGAGGAAGGGTCAAAGCAGACTGAGAGCACATAGATGTCTGGTTCTGATCCTGCTTTTCCTCCTTCTACACCAGCTAAACCCAGGGCCCATCCCTAGAGAATTCAGCAATAGTATCTTGTGACACTGTGCCACCAACTTGCCCTATTTCACATTACAAAATAGATGTAAACTGTACCTTTAGGAAATCATGCCATGTGCTATTGACAAAGATCAAAGCGTGACTTCTGGGTCACATGTAAAAATGCCTAAATAAAACTTGAAACCAGTTAAGAAGAGCATGGGCAAGCTGCTATTGCAGAGAGTAAACAAGAGCAACTTTTTGTTGCTATTTCATAATGTTTTTAATAAGCAACCATTTGAAGCACAGGATTCTACACTGAAAAGGCAGGAAAACCACGTTTCTTTAAGAGCATTACCTTATGTAATCCGAAACAGCACCAACTAGATCAAAGTTATGGCTGCTTATTGATTAGTCTTCAGTGTGTGTTTAACCAGCAACTGCCCTATTCCAGGTGGACTGAGACTAGTAAATTAACACAGACACTCACCTGTTCTTGGAAATATCATGTTGCTGGACATTAGGAGGTTGTTTAACTGAAGTGCAGTGTTTCTAAAGTGAATTCACATGACCATGGTCTAAACTGTCAGCAAACAGAGGATTACAGATGTGCTAGTTAACAACTAATGAACAAGCAAACAAAACTTTTTGTATTGTATGATTACACTCTTAGCCTTGATTGCGACCTCAGTCCTTTCTTTTCTTACAATTATTCTCTGCAGCTAATGAAACCAAAGCATAGCTTCAATCGAATTTCTTAGGCTCCATATTGCTGTTTCTACACTGTTTCAGTTTTAAGGTTTTTGTTGCTTAGGAAGACCCAGAAAGGACTATAAAAGTGAAAAAATATTAGTCTTAGTCCCTTTTAAACAGCTTTATTCTGAACAAGGCATTCTACATGTTCATGCGCTTTTAAGATAGGTCCAATCTCTATTTTAAAAGGCAATGTAGCTAATCCATAGAAAATGTTCACCCAGGTTCTATCAATCTGTGTTACAACTCTCATACCAGAAAGCCACTTTAACTACCCTGGCCATCAGCAAGGCAGTGCACTGAGCAGTCTGCATGTCCGTAAAATACCTATGGCTCACACTACAGATAGGAACTTTTGCACA
Source organism: Agapornis roseicollis (assembly GCA_002631895.1). Taxonomy (NCBI): domain Eukaryota; kingdom Metazoa; phylum Chordata; class Aves; order Psittaciformes; family Psittacidae; genus Agapornis; species Agapornis roseicollis. Next base: position 84,911 of record NDXB01001422.1, read on the forward strand.
AGGACCAGAAAAGCTCATTAGAAGTTTGATAGAAGACCTAGGACTCTTGTTCCAGGAATCAGGTTTCCATCATTACATGGCATCAGCACAACAGCAGGTGGGCAGTACCACCAAGGCCAGCCTGGCACAGTACCCTGACCTATGTACACTGCAGGTCTGTAGATGCTTGGCTCTCGCATTTGCCAAGCTTATGCTCACCATCCTGCACATAAGTCTGGACTTGATGAGGTTCACACCTGTATTTATATAGGATACTCATAAGGCAGAACCTATCATTAATCAAGCTGGAGCAGGGTGCTCTCATGATGGTAAGGGAGATCATGAATGATGCAATCTCTCCTTTTCCCACAGATGTAGAATATGCAATTTTCTGTGAGTTCAAAGGCAGAGACCCTTCACCCCCAAGGCCCTTTTACTCCTAGCCATCCTCCATGTTCTCAGCTGGTGCAGTCTCACAAACTAAATGGATTTATGTATTTGCTACACCTCTATTCTTCTTATATTGCAAATACAGTATGTGCAATTCATCTGCAACTGGGCTTTTTTTTTTCCTAACGTTTACAGAGTTGTTACCCAGGAGGGTATGGTGACAATTGCTTAAACAAGAAATGCCACTCAAACTGAACTGTCCAACACCTCCTGGATCTGCACACAGCTTAGTGAAGGCACAGTGGGGGCTACTTTTCCTACTGTGATAGGGATATCAACACAAGCTCCCAATACAAGAACTGGTATCACTCCTACCCTTGTCACAGTTACACAAGGGAAGGGTATTTGAACATTTTATAGCCAGAACATGGGCTACAATGGTGGGCAGTATTATCATTGTTTTGCAGTTAAGGAGCTAAGATAGAGACTGTGTGGACTGACCTGCATGACAGAAAATCTGAAGCCAAGCAGGAGTTCAACATGTCATCCTAGGATTATGTTTGTATTTTGGAGAGGATTTTCTTCCTCCTTGGCTGTGCAATAAAAAGGAATACCATACTTCAGACATAAAAGAACCCAGCAAAGTGATGATAAAAACTCATCACAGAACAAGATCCTTATAACTTTACTGACAAAATCCTTTCTCAGGAAAAGAGTACGAAAATCAAAGGGACAATTATATTGACCCTGCCCTATTTAGAGATTTTCAGCAAATACCAAATTTAATGTAATCACATCTAGGACAGTGCTTTGGATCAGGGCAAAGGAAGATGAGAACAGGAAACTCTGAAATTGAAAAGCCAACCTTTCCACAGACATAAAACAGCTGAGTGAATTTGCACCAGTGAGATGACAGCAGTATTAATAATATAGGCAGCACTTCATTTGGAAATCAAAAGAACTGTGGATGTATGATTAGCAAAATACCTGTAAATCCTGTCTGAATAGAGGGGGGAGTTATGTTTTGTCTTATAAATCAGGATCTTAGTTGCTGTGGTAATGTTCCTTGTATAACTTGTCTACGTAAATGAAACTCAATCCCTGTTGTCTCAAGCCACAGAGGATTATAGGATAATGAAAAACAAAACTAAACCAAAGGAACCCAGTCAACTGAAGCCTTATGATAAAAACTGTAAGTAATAGGTTTGAAAATATTTGGGTACCAGTGTATGGGAACACAAACAGATTTGTTGTTTTCATTTCAGTAAGGAAAGCAAACTGTGGAAATGCTTTACAACTGGAAAAGGTGGCATTGATGTTAAAACAAGCACAAGCAGCTGTGCATGCCTCCTGCACCTGCCCTTGGAAGCTTGGGTAGATGCCTGAGAGAAAAAACATAGAGGTGCTGACTAACAGCTGATGGAGAAGAAGGGCAAGGATGGTGATGAACAAAGGCTGGGGTGGAGTATTGTAAGATTACAAGACAGATTTGAGGCTTGATAATAGACCAATCTACCATAATCAATCACACATAGTAATTTTCTTTCTCATAAAACTATAAAGCAATCCATCTATCCTCAGTACTCCAGAAAGAGCAAAACAGAGACATTCGTAGTTTAGTAAATAGCACTACACTACGGCCAATGTTTTACTGACTTTATCACCACATGCAAAGTGTTGCACAAACAGATTGAGTCAGTGCATAATAAAGCAACAAGTTTGTACTGAGTGTAGCTGCCACCCTACAGTAAACAATCCTGCTCTAATCATCAAATATTATGAAGCCCTGGGAACAGTTTTTGGAAGACACAACATAGCACATTTTCCAAGTGGCTGGAGTTGTTGGCTGTGGCACGGCACTAGTTCAGGTCCCTAGGGGATATCCGTCTGCTTCCCGACGCTCATGTCTTTCTTAGGTAAAGAAGGGCCAAAAAAAGCAACAGCAAGTGGACAAATGTCAAGATTGTGTAATTGACAACCTTATTATTTGTTCTTTTTTACCTCTTCAGCAAAGAATTAGAGAAGTTAATATAAAGTGTGCAAGTCATGAAGGAATATCTTTCTCTTGGACATGGATTTAACTTTGTCTTACTGTTGCAGGACTACTAACCATAGAGCTATGCTAATATGTAACTGAATTTTTAAAAGAAAAAGAAAATACCTCTACTATACCTCTCTGTAAAAGACAAAACTTCCTGTCTTTACACAGTATAACCAAGATGTCTCTATTGCACTGATCAGTGTTTGTTACTAATTATTGAATTATCCCCACTTAATTGCCTACCTGTCTGAATAATTACATCTAGGAGGCCAGTAAATACAAGCTTGCATGTATTTATCTCATATTTGCACCTGACTAGTAGTTTAAGCATGGACTCCTCCCATGGTTGAGCTGACATGGCATAACATGATTTGCCATAGTAATTGAATCAAGAAGGCTGAAGGAGTTGGGGTTGTTCAGCCTGAAGAAGAATCCAGGAAGACCTTACTGTGGCCTTTCAGTACTTAAAAGGGGCTTATAAGAAAGATGGGAAAAGACTTTTTAGCAGGGTCTGTTGCAGCAGGACAAGGGGTGGTGGTTCTAAACTAAGAGAGGGGAGATTCAGGCTGCATGTGAGGTAAACATTCTTTCCAGTGAGAGTGGTGAAAACACTGGAACAGGTTGCCCAGAGAGGTGGCGGATGCACCATCCCTGGAGACATTGAAGGCCAGGCTGGATGTGGTTCTGAGCAACCCTGCTCATTGCAGGGGAGTTGGACTAAATGACCTTTGAGGTCACTTTCAACTTAAACTATCCTATGGCTCTATGAAAAAGTTGGCTTCCTTCAGACTGTCATTGGTGCCATCCGTACCTTTCTCACCTTGAGATGCAAAATTTCCTAGTTGTCCCTAGATGATCACCAGTGTCTCCATCTGACGGCCCACACAGACTTCCTGTACACACAGACCTGTACACACAGACAGTGTTCTAAGTGGTTGGCAACCGCTTCCAGCTGACTTCAGACTGTTGATTTTGGGTCTGCAAGTTAGGACCAACTTGAGGTTATGTCTCTGCTGCCCCACGCAGAATAGAGAAGTGGAGGCAGAAAAGTATAGGGTTCCTTTCCCTCCTCCACCCTCACTTGAATTGGAATACATAGAGCCCCTTGGAGCTGTGTATAACCCAAGTTCTGACTGAATGGAGGAAATGAGTATGCTGCGACACCTTACAGCTGAGAACAGCAGAGACACCAGCAGTACAGCAGACAAGGACAAGAGAAGCTATCTAGAAGTGTCCCTACCTTTGATTATAAAACCTGTCCCTACCCCCAGGTCCAACACAGATTAGTTGTTTGGCTGCTTGTGAGGGGGCAGGTGGGTGGCATTTCTGAGCACGCTATATGCAGCACAGCTTCTTTTTTTCTATTTTTTGAAGCAGTCGGAGGAAGTATGAGCTAAAGGAAAAAGACCGTGGGGGGAAATATTTGTAGAAAACATTATGTATAAGCTCACAGCATTATTTAAAATGTAGGAGACAAGAAAGCAGAGACCTAGATAAATGCTAAAGCTGTGTTATCAAAATGTCAATAGGTAAACTTATGAACAAAAATGCTGTGAAATGAAGAATAGGCTTGCTTTTTTAAGGTAGAAGAGATGTTAATAATGATCCCTGCCTCAATCCACTGCTAACACGTTTCAGGGCTCAAAGCTGCACATAACTCTGAGCTCCATAACTCATTCCATTTGTCCTTGCTTCCAGACAGAGTGCAGGTCAGTTCATGGTCAACAGTACTGGAGGCAGCTGACACATCCAAAAGAATCAGAAAAGACACCTGATCTTCATCCATCATTGACAAAGACTATCAGCCAACACAAATATGTGCTTTGACTTCTGTATCAAGTGGTTTGTAAATAAGCATGCATTATGGATATCAAGTGAGCTCAGCGCTGCTCTATCCGAAAAGAAAAAGCAGACTAAAGCTAAAGCAGAGCATTAATGTGTGCTGACATGAATTTACGTAAATTCAGTGCTCGTAGCATATAGAAAGTAGGATTATCTGGCCATCCACTGAAGGACCTGGGATCTGGCAGAAGGATTTCGGACTGCCTGCAGAGCAGAGATATTTAAGGAAACAGACAAGACAAAAGTCATGTATGCCATTGTATGGAAGGGTGTCTTGTTTTAAGCTTCGATTTATTAGGTACACTTGCTGTATGAAACAAGTTCAGAAACACTGAGTTTCAATCTTGGAAATCAACATAGAGAATTTTCATGTGGTCCAGTAATTCCCCACATCATTCAGGATTCATGTAATTCATGAACTTAAGGGTATTCTCTGCATAGTCCAAAGAAGGCTATTGTAGTTACTACAAAATGAGCATAAAGGACACAAAGACAGGGAGGCAGTTCTCAAGTGTGTACTCTAACATCAGGACTCAGATGAAAATATTCATCAGGGCCCAGATAAAAATACAACCCAGACTGGTAACTGTAGCCTTCTCCTCAGATCTACTGTCTTCAATCCCTTTGGTCCCAGTTCTCAAATCTGCCAGTCCTTCCTGCCTAAAACTCCTCAAACACCTTTTGCGTTAAGGGTTCCCTATGAGGCTGTTTTTTCCAAAGATTTGTTGTTCCAAAACACCTTCCTCCCATACCAAAGCCACTCATCTTCCTCCCCAGCTCTTCTTCCTGAGATTTACTTCTCCTCTGACAATTATTTTCCCATACCTTTCACTAACTCGATCTCCCTGTTCCTCCAGAGAAAGTCCTTGCAACCTCCAAACTTCCAAATTAGAGAGGTAAGGCCTTCCTAATCCTTTTTTCAGCCCCAAACCTCATTTCCCATCTGCCACCATTCTTCTCCAAATCATTCATCAAGTATTTTCATAGACCTTATACTCTCTCTCTACTCCCATTGCCTCTTCTGCAGCCCCTGAGCTCCACACCCTCAGCTCAGTATTCCCACTCTGGTTCCTATCTCCAGAACGGTGCTGCTAATTTACAACCTATTTGTTAGCTCCCTGTTAACTGCCACTAGTCTGTTTTCTCATCAATCTCTGCTTCCAACTGAGCCCTCTGCTTCCTTAGATCATCCTCAGAGAAACTATCTAGAGATCCAGTACACAGAATTCATTCATCATAAAGGAACCTAACCAGGACTCTAAAAGTAGAGGAAGATATGTATAGTATAGTTGAACAAGATTTTTGATATACAACCACAGTGCTGTATATAAAGCTTAATTTTTAATTGGCATTTTATTGCTATTATTTGTAAACAATAACCTGAAAGTTCATTCAATTCACTTTCTTTACATAACAAAAAAAAAAAAAAAAAAAAAAAAAAAAAAAAAAACCAAAAAATTA
>NDXB01001422.1:205877-220183 GCA_002631895.1 Agapornis roseicollis
TTTTTTTTTTTTTTTCTAGCCAGCATCAAACACTGACTGAGGTGGTAGGCATGTCTGAGACAAAGCAAAGAAAATATGTAGAGCTCATTACTGTTTGTTAAATGATATTATTTGAGTTGGGTCTGTGAACAGAGGAAGCTCTAAGCTGTGTCCAATTTTCTTGTTTGCGTTTTTTTTTGTGTATATCATGTATTGTGTCTTGCTTCTGACTTTTTCACTCTGTTCTTCCTCCCCTGATTTTGATGTCACCTTGCTATGTAGTCTTTCCCCATGTAAATGAGGTTTTGTTCTGAATGAGCCCATCTATTCTGGGATTTCTTTTGCAGTAAATGACTAGGGATTCTAACACCAAAGCTTCCTCCATTGCATACCACCTTAATCATCTGCAGACCAGGTTTGTCCTCTAGAATGAATGAGAATGAGTTAGTAAAGTAATTAAGACTGGATTTATGTCTCATTGCTGATTGAATTTTAACTTAATTATACTAAGGCTGAAGTATTAACTCATGGTAAACATTGGAGATCGTTTCTTGGAGATACATATTTGTGAGTGACCTAACTAGGAAAACAACTTCACTCTGAGTTTACACTTCATCATATTACACTTGCAAGTTTTGATACTGACAACAAGGAATTGAGAATAGAGAAATCTCTCAAAGAGATTTAATAAATAAAATAAGCCTTACCTATTGTTCAGCTTCATGAAGGTGGTGAGTAACTTTTCTTGGATTGGATGAAGGCTGTGTAGGGGATCTGTTCCAGTGAAGAGGAAAGGATCAGGGAGTAGAAAAGGATTATCTGAAAGAGTAACAATGCATTTGCAGTAATGTTGTTTTCATGGGTTATGCTGGCTTAAGCAGTTACCTGTGTTTGTACTAAATGAATCCAAACCTGATGAGGATAACCAAAGGGAGAAACTGGAAGTAAAAATACTGAAATGGATGTTTGGTTTGAGAAATGTATTGTAATATTTGTATAGAGAGCACTTTGGTTTTCCCTTGCTGTGGCTGCCTTTGGCAACAATTTTCAATTCACATAGCTGCTTTTATTTGTTTCATTAACTTTTTATAAATTCTGTCTTTATCTGCTGCTAAGGTTTTGTCAGTGTGTCTTGAATAAAAAAAAAGTCAAAATCCAATGTAAATTGTTTAGACGCAGTGTTTTGTAATTCTTTGCTAGGCAAGTATGATATTTTTAGAGCTTTTCACGTAACAATTACTGTTCTGCTTCTTGATTCCTACCCATTACTCCTGACATTTTGTCTTTGCCCATAACTTGTCTCAGTCAGTTATGCTATGTAAATTGACAGACATTCCAATTTTGAACATGCAGCTGCTTCTGTCAGCTAAACTAATGACGGTAAATAACTAGGGATGCTGAAAGAGCACTCCCAAACCCTGGGTTTATTTTCCTGATGCCTCCCTGGTACTGGCAGTCATTTTCATCTGACTGTGCAGGTAGGCAGTTCTGGGAGCTAAACAGAAACTTTGTTGACTTGTTAATGAAGGGTTATGCTGATGTCAGTTACCATTTGGCAGGAATAGCCTCCCGTAAAGACCTTTGCAGGTGGAGGTACTACAGAACATAATAAAGGTGCCAAACTGTAAACACTAGGAATTGAATAATTAATGCCAAAGAGGCAGTGACAGGAGAGAAGGGGAATACTGTTCCCTTGTTTATGGCTTTCTGCTCTTCTGTGAACAGCAAAGTTCACATAAGAGTGCAAATAACAACACATAAGAGTGCAAATAAGTCTGCTCCAAGGGTTTGTATGTGATAAAATAATCTCCAGTACATAGCAGTTTTGCTATTTATAAGATCTGCAGGTGAGTATATGGGCAAGTTTTGTGCTTTTGTTGCAGCATTTTGTAATTTGGGGATTGTTGTGTTGAACTGTAGCTTACATACGCTTTCATGTATATCCTAATACTGAAGGTTTTCATTGTTTATTTTTTTTAAATCTTTGCAGTGTCCATAGGGGTGAGCTCAAGCCTTGCATTCCATTTTGCAACGCTTAGGAGCACATCTGGTTGAGAGTGCTTTGAAACTGCCAAATCCCAAAGGTTCATGATGCTAAAAGGATTCAAGCTAGATAGTAGAATGGTAAGTAAGGTAGGAAGTAAGTTTCCTGTCAATTATGTATCTCAGTGATGTGCTTAATGTATCTTTCTGTCTGCAAGTGACAGTCTACATACCTCTTCTGGCAGTAGGTGACTCCAAGAAGTAATTGCCACAAATGCTTAAATGGAAATGGGGTGAGGGCTGTACAGCTTGAAAACCACTATGTCAAATGATCTTGAAGTATTATCTATAGATAACATTCCATAGGACTGCTTAGCAGATGCAACTCACAGAGGTATTTCTTAGCAGGCACACTGATGTTGCTTGAGTTCTTGTGGAGCTCTGATGATAAAAAGGCCCTGTCTTTAGCAGTACCATAAAAGGCATTGACACAGACTGCAGTCTATTTTAAAACTCCTCTTTCAGTGAAGACCCTTTGTTTGAATCAACACGAGCTGGTTTTGGAGATCTAAAAGGTCATCTTGTAGAAACACTTTTATTCTGACAACGAGAAAGACGGCACATGCAGGTAGTAAGAGTGAGGCCATGAGGCAAAGATCTTTGATTCATTAGCAGCTGGTGAACATGGATGAACACTGATAATCACCCTTTTGTCATAATATGGCTAAAAGTCCAGGATCAGAGGAATGAAAAGGGAAATGCAGACTATTCTTTCTAACCAGAGAACAAGAGAAATATTTAGTCAATGTGTAAGGGTACCTTTTCTTCTATATTAGAAGCCAAAATGTTGATCCCTGTTCTGGGATTGTCATCTAGGACTTTGGACCATATATCCCATTCAGTCTAGTACAAAAAAGAAGTCAGCCTTTCTGCCAAAGTACACATGATAACTAGGAGATTGATCAGTGATACATGGATTTGTCTTTAAATACAGTAGTTCACAAAGATGAGCCAGAAGAGGTGGAGAGACACTACACCACCTTGCAGAGTGAAGATAACAGCTGTGATTTTGTTTGTCAACATACTGCTCTTATGTGTCTTTTGATAGGGCTGCAGCATCTTGTCCACAGTGCATGCTGTCCTGGCTTCTGTGAGATTTGGGAACAGCCCTTCTTTTGAGAGCAACCAGCCTTGCGGAGTCATGCTTGCAAGTACTTCACCAGTGCTATATATCACAATTGACGAGGTGAGATTGAAAAGCATCCCCTTGCAGGATGAAAGGACCATGGTAATGTTCTGTATCATGAGACAGTATGCTGGAGGGGAATATAAATCATGCATAGAGGAGTCTGAAGGTGTAAAATGTTCAGTGACTTGAAAATAGATTGGCTTGAGGCATCATGCAGAGGCATCACATGACTTAGCAAGATTAGGCAGATCTGTCATTGTGATAGGAAGAAGACCTACATGTATGTTGTGGCAGTCTAGAACCTGTTTTGAAATGGAAAGTTTCTTGCAGGTTCTAAAGCATGTGTGGAGTGGGCTCTGCCACTTGCTTGTTCCTTCACCAGCCAGCTGTTCTGATGAGGAGAGTTCCAGTCAAGGAAGATCAACACCACTGCTAGTGTTTAAGTGCTGCAGCAAGACTTAGTTGATCTTTACTAATCTGTAAAACAAAGGTGATAATATGTAGGTGATACACTTTAGAAATGTGTCTGAAATTTAATACTGCAAGAAAAAAAGAGGAAGATGCTGAAGCAGTTAACATTTGGGTTTTTTTAAATGATCTGTATTTGAAGCATTTCTTTTGAGAATTTGGTAACTAATGCAAGTAAAAGCTAGTAGGCAAAAGATTCTCCTTCTGTAGAAGTCCTCCATGCAGGTTGAATCAGCAGTGGCAGCTTGAATGAAAACTTGACTCTGCCAAGTAGGGGTGAGAAGATTCTGATGGACAGGGCCTGAAGCCACATGCTCATGTTGAGCTAGTGCCACAAAAAGTAGTGAGGGTCCTGCTGCCAGTAAACTGTGGTTCAGAGGGACAGTTATTTTTTGCTTGAAATTGTATGGTATCCCAATAGAATTATTTCTTCCTTGACCAGAAGTAGAAATAACTCTATTTCAAGGCACCATGTCTTACCTGTGAGATGGAGAAGGCATAGGAAATGTATCGTTCAGATTATACAAGCATATGCTGAGGACTGGTAAGATACCCCAGATGCTGCTACATTCTGAAATTGTGAAATAATTCAGACTAACATACTAATATTTAAAGAGGAGAGGTTGAGGATCCTAATCTGGTAGCCTGTCATGAGAAATGATTTGAAAGTGTAAGGCTCCTGATACAGAACTACGTGTTGAGCCTGCTCTGATTTTTGTGCCATTGGTCTGAAGTTCCGTATCAAGATGTGGCATCTGTTCTGTGCCAGAGCCTGAACCATCTGTAGCAAAACTCCTCTCCTTACTGAGAATAACTGAGAGGATCTAGAACACTGCATGTTAATAATCTGAGGTGGAGACACCATCTTCAGTATGGGAACCAGGAAATGAAGCTCAGTTCTTTGAAGCTCTGTAGAGAACCTGAGGAGCAGGGAGGCCTATATGTGGATCAGAAGCTTTTCATCTCAAATCTGTTAGGAGGTCAGGTTCTGGCACTGTATCGCACTGCTGTGACACACAGGCTGTGCTATGAGTCCTTGGTCAATAGGTTGTGGGAAGCCACTGTCTTTTTAATGAAATAATTTTGGAACTGCCACTTCCTGGTTTTACTGGCATGAAGGTCAAGACCTTACACATTATGGATAGAGTGCTTTGGCCAGATGTGCCCTGTGCACACAGCAGGCAGAGCTGGAAGGTGAATCTCAAGAGAAAGTCATGTAAGTAGAGCTTACTAGAGAGAATAAATAATGAATTTAAACTACAGAAAGATGTTTGAATAATGCGAATACCAATAAGGAACACCACATTATCAGAAGGATGTCCAGCTCCAGAACAGAGTTCTGTAGTCCACCTGGAAAGGAAAATTGAAAAAAGGAACTGGAAAGGTACCAGACTTAGTTGTGCATCAGACATGTGAATGGACACCATCAAGTGCTCTGTGAAAACCTGTCTCTAGTTCTAAAGCATCTGTACAGCTGCAGGGCAGATACGCACGTGGATTATCACTTAAAAGATAACATTTGCTATCATAAATGAGGTATTATTAGCTTCTTGACAACATTCATAATTTGTAGTCATTTTTATACTTTGTGAAGTAAAGGTATATGATTTAGTATGCTGCGCTATATTTAATACTTTCTGCCACTGACCTAAATTCAAGAGCAACACTGGTAACTTAAATCAGACTTCTGAGACTGGTGGTAGGATCACTTAAGTGATACTGTCAGAGAGTAATTCCTTACAGGCAACTACGCAAATAACCAGATGACCTCTGCTGTTCATATCGTCTTTTTTATATTGGAATTTGAACTTACTGGTCCTATCTGATCCTAAAGGTCTGTTTCTACACTGAGTGCACTGCATTCGGGTTTTAATAGCTTCTGGTTTGTTAAGAGGTCAGTGTGCTTGGATAGTCCCTGATGGGGAAAAAGGAGTTGGAAACTGCCCATTCTACAGGATTTAATTAGGAAAGTTACTTAAGTTTCCTGGACCTTCACTCACTTTTTACAAGTAATGACAGGTCTATCTATTTCTGATTTCCTAGACATACATTTTTTTGTAGGACCAACTGCTGTTTGAGGCAAGCAGCACAGTAGTAGTAGAGAAAGTGTAAAGATTAATTGGTAAGCTGTTCTGAAGGATTCACTTAGTTTACAGCTATTACAGATGGGCAAAGAGAATCATACCTGCTTCTGACACCTTGCTGCTTACTGCACCCAGGACTTGTTGAGCATAATTGGCGAAGGCAAGTGTTTGTCTTGGGCTGGGCTGGCTGAAAATTGCTTCTAAGCATGTGGTTGCAGCTGCCTCGCGATGTATTTCAGCAAAAATTCTCCACATCTCGAGTACGACCGTAATGGCTGTCTAAAAATAATACATAACAAAGGGTGTCCTTCTCAGGGAGAGACAGAAATAACTTGTCTTGCTTTTGGCAAAATGTACGGCTGTTACCGGTGAGTTTACTAGCAGCCGCCTGACACCGAGGGCGCGCAGGAGCTAACTTTCAAGCAGATTTTGTGTGTGTGAACCTCGACCTTGGACATCCCCCAAAGAAATAATAAACACTACTCGCTTATAGTTCTGAGCCGTGGTTTTGTAACCAGCGCGTCCCGCCCCGCCGCTTCCCGCGCCGGGCCGTTTTAGCGCTCTCGCGGGGGGAGTGGGGGGGAAGGACGCGGCCCGGCCGGGCGTGCGCGGGAACGCTCCGCTCCGGCCGCTGCGTTCTCGCCCAGTCCCTCGAGGTGAGGCCCGGCTCGCCCCGCTGCAGCGTTCCATGCAGCGGTCCGCCATTCGGGGCCGGAGGAGCGGCTGTGCGCAGGTCCCGCTCGCGGCGGCGGCGGGGCTGGGCGGTGCCTGGCGCCCTCACGTCCCTTCCCTCCCTCCCTCCTCTCCTCCCTCCCTCTCTCCCTCCTCTCCTCCCTCCCCCCTGTCGGCGCAGCGCTGTGGTGAAGCCGCATTGTTTGTGCCGAGGGGGGAGGGGAGCTTCTCAGCCCCGGGAGCTGAGCGCCGAGCCCGCAGCCGGACCGCGACCTGCGCCGCGCCTCACGAATGCGCCGCGCCCGGCTGCAACAGCAGCCCTGCACCCAGCGCCGGGTCGCCGCCGCCGCCGGCAGCGAGGCTCCCTCAGCGCCCGCTCAGCCGCCCGCGGCTGCCGGACGCGGGACCAGGCGGCAGCGCCGGCGGGACCTCCGCCATTAAACCGGCCGCAGCGTCGGCCGCAGCGGCGGAGAGGGAGGTCTGTCAGCCGCGCTTCGGCGGCTCCCACAGCGTGAGTGAAGCCGGACGGGAGGCGGGGGCCGGCGGGCGGGTGGGGGCTGCGCGGCCGGGAGCCGGTAGGTCCCGTCGCGGAGAGACCGGAGGCCGGCGGGGGGAAGGGAAGGGGAGGGCTGGGCACGGCGGCAGTGGGGGAGAGGCGGCCGAGGGGCGAGGCTGGCGGGCGCGGAGGCTGCGCGGGGGGGAGCGGAGCGCGGCGGTCGGGGGCAGGGCGCCGCTCGAGCTGTTTTGTCAGCCGCCATATTGTGGGCCGAGTATTTTCGCGGAGGGGAGGGAGGTGACTGCTGGGAAGGGCTGGAGATTATGGGCCCGGGCAGGAACCATCCTCCGGGGGGCCGGCAGGGGGGAACGCCGGGGCCGGGCAGGAACCATCGGCGCGGAGGGGTGTGAACGCGCTGGAGGCTCCCTGGGCGTGGGCAGGAAGTGCTCGCGCAGGACCGGAGAGGGCGGGCCCGAGTCCGCGGGCGGGCTCCGCGCTGGGCGGGGGCCACGCCGGTAGCGGGAGGGGCCCGGCCCGGCTCAGGTGATGCCGCGTGCGCCCCAGCTCCTGGCATTCCATTGAGGGGATTTATGCTGCCCCGCGGCTGAAGTTGTGGGTGGTGTCCGGCCCCTACGCTTGTAAGCACTGTTTGCTCACCCCCCTCATTGTTTGGGACTAAAGAGCATTCCTGTCCCTTTCTCGTTTTAATGGTTTGCATAAATGTCCATTGAGAATGGAATTCCTTTTTCCATTGAATAGGGAATCCAGGGACCAAAGGCAGTTTATTCGAAGAGGAGCAAGGTAACAAGGACAGTTTGAGAAAGGAATTTGTAATTTAAAAAGTACACGTTGTCACACTTTTCCTGTTGGTTTTAGCTTCCCTACTCCTTGGTGCAAAGTATTTTTTGCCTCATGCCGTGTATTCCACACAAGCAGCTGTTTTGATGTACTTCTGTTGTGACGGGAAGCATGTGCCGGTGACTTTATTCCTAAGCACCTGATGTAATTCCTAGAGGAAAGCTGTGAATAACTTTTCCAGTTTATCTCCTCCAGCCTTTTGAGTTGTAAGAGGCAGAAAAGTACATGAAAGTAATTTCGTTTTGGTGTTAGTGTGGTATCTTTTTTCATGCTGAATGGAAATTGTCTCAGTTTACTCTTTTCCAAACTTGGATCCATGGTCTTCATTCCTGTCGATTTACAAGGTACTGCAGGGGAGAGGGAAGAAAGATAACTTGATCATTAACTAGAAAAAGCAAACCAATTGCCAGCCATGAATTTCTTACCCAGAAATCCTGTCTTCACCCAGAATATTTATAGGACGTTTGCAAACAGAAGAATTTTGCAGAAAGAAAACAAAACAGTCCTTTGGCTTCCCAAGCATTTAAGGTATTTGCACAAAGTTTGTATGAAATTTGGTCAGAGTGCTACCAGTCACAACTCTGTGCACTGCATCGTGTTTGTAGGGTATCCATTCTGCGCTTAATTGTGAGTGTAAATTGCTTCCTAATTTAGTTTTATTAACATATAAGTATTATAGGGGAGACACTTGGATGTTAGCTCATCATTTCGTATCATTCTTGATCAAACAGTTTGGCTTTGATGATAGTAGTCCTAAATCCTTAAGTAAGAACACTCATGCTTTTGAATATTTTCTTCCTCTTCTCATTGCCTGCTTGCAGCCATGCTTGAGAATCTCTTTGAGTAGAGTGGGGAGGAAGAGATTGGAAACTTAGCATTAATGTGTGTTCTGTGGTACTGGGTTAAGTTCAATAGTGAAGTGCAGACAAGTTGCACGGGTTTTTTTGATTTCTGAAGGTTATCTCTCATCTGTGTCCTCATTATTTGTTCACAACAATAAACAGAAATCAGGGCCATTGTGTTATCTTTGGCCTCTGAATTGTAAAATGTGTTGTGAAACTGGGAACTAACTTAATTTTAGTTAAACTTTTAGTATGCCCATTTTCTAGTTATTGGACCTGCTGTAACACTGTTAGTGGTTTAAAGTTTCTCTGCAGTTAAGGAATCAGTATGTTGTTTTACGGGATTAAGTAATTAAATATTTCTTTCAAACTTACTTGACGAAGTGGAGCCTTTTTTATTCATCTGTTGTTTATATGGAGCAGATCAGTGGTCTGTCGTGATTAAACACCCACTCTTGTCTGTGCTTGTGCCATAAAAATAAGTAATAAAGAGTTAAGGGTGTAAAAGTCAGATCTGTGAGCAACACAATTCTTAGATGAATAATAAAAACATTTTAGATTGGGAAAACAAGCTCAGTTTGTGGAAGCAAGTAGATAGGACCCTCACAAGAATTAGTCTTTACACTAGCTGCCTAAATTATTTAGTCTTCCTGTAAAAGGAGTTCCTTCAGCACTTTGAAGGTGCACCTTTAGAAACTGGCATCACAGATTGAACAGAAGGGAGGATACGTGGAGTAGTTTATGTATAATTGTTCCAGTCCTTGCTGTTTCTTCCTGAAACAGATACCCTGGTCTTCAACAGTAGCTGTGTTCTGATCTCTGTTTCTCGGCTATTTTGGCAATACATGCTAACACTAGTTGCATTATTCTAACAATACATGACACTGACTTGAAGTGCAGGATTGAAACGGTGAAGCCCTAATAATACTTTGGGCCCGTGATTAAAGATCAAGAGTTTTGTTCTGTGGCTGACACTGAATTTTGCTGTTTATTAATTATTTATTAGAAAGAAAGAAGGAAAGGAATAGAGCTTTTAAACTTGACCTTATCAGTTGGTATTGGTTTTACAATATTTTCAGCCTTCATAGGAAGAAACAAACAAACCAACAAACAACTTTAAAATGCCAAAAGACATAAGTATGGAAGATTTTGTGATCCAAATACATACTTGTCCTAGTCATATTACTTTGGGGATGGGAGCTGTCTTTTTGTATGGTAGTGGAATGATCATTTTCCAGTAGGTGATAAACTTTAAAATTACATTAAAGAGTTTGGGGCTGGATGTAAAGGCAGGGAAATCTTTATCTGTCCCAGTTCCTCTTGAAAAGCAGAACTCTTGAAGAATTTCTTAAAGGAGAAAGGTGCATGCACACACACACTGATGTGCAGGGGTGTGTTTTTGCTGTAAGTCCAGTCTATTTTACAGGTGGAATATTGCCTAGTTGCATTTACTGTGCACTGTATGTTAATTGTGTTCATGTCATTTTGTAATGAATGATAGGCTGGCTAAGAATTGAGAAAAGTGAAAAAGTAAAGAGCTGTCAAACTACATACTTGCCAAATTTGGGAGTATGCCCGTTTTTCTAGCTTTAAGTTATCACTGTAGGAATTGAGTTGTTAATGTGACTGTTTCAGATTGTGCTAGAAAGAAAATGAGGGGAAGACTTGTTTTTCTTTTTACGATTATGTTACTTGCTTTGGGGGGCATCTGGAGAAAGTAATTTGTTGCTGATGGGGAAAAAAATTCAGACTGCAGACACACTTAAGGTATTAGGAATGATTATATTTAAGTTTTTCTTATAGTGTACCTGATGTGAGCTTTTTTGTGTGGCACTTCTGAAATGCTTTTTCTTGTGCAGAGGCCTTACTGATAGATCTCCTGTAGGAGTTTTGTATGAAGGGTTTTGTGTAGCTGTGTTTACTTACAGAAGGTGTTATTAGGGAGAACTGTTTCTCAACAGGTTAAATTTGGACAAACCTGTGTGAGCAGTCCTATTAAGTAAGGGTAACAGCATTTTTAATGAGTAAATAGATTTGGGGCTATAGAACTGAAGGTTTTTTTCCTTGCTATAAAAAAATAGTATTTTAATATGATTGTTTAGAGTTCATAATTTTAACTGCTGCTCTAATTTTAGGTAAACATTACCAAATGAGGAGAAAAGGAAGATGTCATCGGGTATCGGCAGCAAGGCATTCTTCTTCCCCATGCAGTATTAAGCATTCCCCGACGCGAGAAACCTTGACATACGCTCAAGCTCAAAGAATGGTTGAAATAGAAATTGAAGGTCGCCTGCATAGGATCAGTATCTTTGATCCCTTAGAGATTATATTAGAAGATGATCTTACAGCCCAGGAGATGAGTGAATGCAATAGCAATAAAGAAAATAGTGAAAGACCACCAGTATGTCTCAGAAGCAAACGGCATAAAAATAACAAAGTGAAAAAGAAAAATGAAGCTCTCCCAAGCTCACACGGTATACCTGCTACAACAACTCCTCTTCCAGAACCAAAAGTACGGATTGTTGAGTACAGTCCCCCTTCAGCTCCTCGGAGACCTCCAGTTTATTACAAATTCATTGAGAAGTCAGCAGAAGAACTTGATAATGAAGTTGAGTATGACATGGATGAAGAAGATTATGCGTGGCTAGAAATAATAAATGAGAAGCGGAAAAGTGATGGAGTGTCAGTTGTTTCACAAAATATGTTTGAATTCCTTATGGATAGGTTTGAAAAAGAGTCTTACTGTGAGAACCAAAAACAGGGTGATCATCAATCTTTAATTGATGAAGATGCGGTGTGTTGTATATGCATGGATGGTGAATGTCAGAACAGCAATGTAATCCTGTTTTGTGATATGTGTAATTTAGCAGTACATCAGGAATGCTATGGGGTGCCATATATACCTGAGGGCCAGTGGCTCTGCAGACACTGTCTGCAGTCCCGTTCTCGGCCTGTAGACTGTGTGCTGTGCCCAAACAAGGGAGGTGCCTTTAAAAAGACAGACGATGATCGTTGGGGACACGTGGTGTGTGCTTTGTGGATTCCAGAGGTTGGATTTGCCAATACAGTTTTTATTGAGCCAATTGATGGTGTCAGGAACATTCCCCCAGCCAGATGGAAGTTAACGTGCTACCTCTGTAAACAGAAAGGTGTTGGTGCCTGCATCCAGTGCCACAAAGCAAACTGCTATACTGCATTCCATGTGACATGTGCTCAAAAGGCAGGTCTATATATGAAAATGGAACCTGTGAAAGAACTAACTGGCAGTGGGACAACATTCTCTGTAAAAAAAACTGCCTATTGCGATGTACATACTCCACCAGGTTGCACACGGAGACCTCTAAATATTTATGGAGAAACTGAAATAAAAAATGGTGTTTGTAGAAAGGAGGGATCAGTCAGAACTGCTAGGTCTACATCAAAAGTCAGAAAAAAGACAAAAAAAGCCAAGAAAACCATGGTTGAACCCTGTACAGTTATGCCAACGGTATCTGCTCCTTATATCCCCCCCCAGAGGTAAGCAAACCATCCAAGTGAGAGAAACCCTTACTTAATTACCTGTTTAATTTTAAACCAATGCTTTCACAAAACAATTTGAAGTTCCTGTGTGTTACTTATATGCTGTCCTTAAAGGCCATGCTCAGAGGATAAATGTTCATTGCATACATTTTACTTTTGTGAAATTGCATTAAAAATGCAGTATAATCTCCAGAGAGATCAGTAAGCGGTTAAGTGGTCTGTCATGTGCTTGGAAACTTTTCTGTTTTATTTTTTGTCAGACCAAATCATGTTGTGTGTTCGGTTGTTGTCACTGTATGTTGAGAACTAACCAGTGAATTCATAATGGTGTGTGGAGTTGACCTTCAGATAAAAAACAAAACAAAAATCCAGCCAAGCTCAAGGTTATCTGTATTCATCATTTGGGAATCTGAACTTCTCCCAAGTTTAAGAGCCTCCAAATGAAAATTAAGTTTGCATATGTAAGATATGAGTCGTGTCAATCTCACCTAAGTACAGACTTCTACTGTAAGTAGTACAGAAAATCGCTACAGCAAGTATTGCCCTTGTCAGGCATAGAAAGTTTTTGGAAGGTTTTTTCTGAATCTGCATTTTTCCTTTTGCAAATGCAGTAGTGCTGACCAAGGCTTGGTGAATTTGGTACCTTGCGGACTTTTCTTTTGGAAAAGTTAGCAAGTCAGTGATTGTAAATTAGTTGCATAGTATCACTTTAGAGCATGAAATAAATGAAATTAAATAGTTACAGGGCTATCAAATATCTGCCCAATAACCACTAAAATGTTTATGCTAGAACAAAATGAATTAATGCATGTGACAAAGAGTTTTAATCCTAATTTGTATTTGCTTACAAGGAGTTACGCTTTATAAGAAGTTCTGTTTAATATGATTTTTTTATTAGTGTGTCTTTCACAGTTCTTGCAGGAGCTTTCATTACATGAGTGCAAATTTAAAGCATGGGCACCAGAACTAAAATTGCTTTTTACATGTAACATGCCATATCACTGTATTTTGACAGTGGTGACTGGGGGGCTGATAGACGGATGTAGGTCTGGTGAGGCTAGTGAAGTGACACATCAGAAAGCAGTGCTGTTTCAACTGATGTTTTCCTAAGTAATTACAGAATTGCAGCAAAATGATAATTCTGAATATCTTTATTTCAGGAGTTTAAAGCTCAGCATGAACTTCAATTATTTTAGCTGTATCTTAATTTAAAAGAATGGTAGCATCTCTTCAGGCTTCTTTCAGTTAATCTGAGATGCATTTCAACAGTGTTTCTGGGATTTGAGCAATGATGAAAAGTTCTGTGTTAGAAAGATACAGTTTTGGCTTTGCTGAGCATTTGGGACATGATATACTCGGCTAAGAAGTGCAGAACTGGATTATTGGGATTAAAGCCAAGTTTGTCCTTATGGAGTAGCTGTTTAGTTTGTAGTATTTAAAACATCAGTATGTTTGTGTACCCCTTGAATTTAACTACTGATGTAAGAACTGTAGTTTAGAAAGCTTCTAGAACTACTTCCATGTGCAGGTTTGTTGTTTGGATTGACAGGGCTCTGAAGGCTAAGGCAGTTAGGGCTCTTAACACAAACGATGCTTTTTTGAAAGCTGACTCCCAGGTCTCAGGTAGTGGACAATTAAGGCTGGTTAAATTAATCTAAATAAATGCATATCTTGAGACTGCAGTCCTTTCCCATAGTAAGTTTTGCTAATATAAGTAGCTACTTACTGACTCACTTTGACAAACAGCCTTCAGTTCTCAGTGGTGTTTACAAACATCAGATTGATTGACTGTTTTCTGTTATGATTTACTTGGTAAGATGGTATTTTTGTTCAGTGGTGCACTGCAGAAAAGCTGACATTGATAGTAAGCAACTAATACTGTTTTCTAAACAGGTACTGTTGTCTCTTGGAGAGGGAGTTGATATTAAAGAATTTGGCGTTGTCTTAATTAAGACAGTCATGATTGGTGGGTATAGTGTGTTTTTGTTCTGGTTTTGCTTTTTTGAGACCAAGTAAGAAAGAATATGACCTACATGAGAGTTGAGGATTGGACTGTAAGTTCTCTCCATTGGTAACTTTAATTAAAAAACCCAGATCCTAAAAGGGTAATGTAATTGGTTTTACTTTTTTAAAGTGTCATTATATGCCAGGAACAGAAATATGAAGACCTTTTTTTCCTTTTCTTCCTTTTTTTTTTTTTTTTTTTTTTTTAAAAA